>CAKNWW010317003.1:0-21338 GCA_932074435.1 Andricus kollari | reverse complement strand
ATTAGTAGTTTTCTACTAATTCAGATTTAGAGAGTACAGTATTTAATACTAGGGAATAGAGGTTTGATTTACTAAAGGATTTCCGTTTAATTAACCTTAAATTCACTGTGAAATTTATGAAATGCTAAGTGTTTTTGACATTTTCACACCCTCATTAAGAGCAGTTTTTACTGTTACGGTTACAAGAAACACGTTACATTTTTTGATAAGGAAATATAACATTTCTTTTTTCTGCGCGTAATTTGATTGCATATAATTTCATAATACCAGCTTCGAGACTCACTCGTTTTATCTATCTAGGAAGAGTCGAGTGTGGTTGCTGTTTGGACATGGGGTATTTTAAAACAAATATATCACCTTTGGTTTTACAATAAATGAGTACATCGCTTCAAATATGATGAAACAATTAATGAAATTCACGAACATGCCAGACGTCACAATTCTAAGGTTGATTTCAAATATTAGGTAATATTTGTTGCTCTTACTTCTTTCACATTTTAAGTGTCCCGAAATATATTATCTTAACAAATATTTTTCAACTCAGAGTGTATCAACTATATTCTACTTCACTATAGAACCGTATCTCTATATATTAGTAACAAACATATTTTACATCAGAATTACATCAGAAATTTTGTTGATGTGAATGTTGTGAGTGTTGCGCATTCTGGCAGCTGCATTCGATTTCCTTTGGAATTTTGTATTCATCTATATCATACTTTTTATTTCTCCACCAGCGGTCACCGTCACGATCCTTACAGATGAACGGGCATTGTCACCTAGAACAAGGGTGTGGATGGCATGCTATTATCATGCATGACTATTGCCGAGTACAGAGTTACCTCTGTCCTTTGAGCAGATGCCGATATGAGCATATTTGAGCTCCTATATAGGCCAGATCATCAACGCATGGCATCCTGGAATTCGAGGTACGAGGTGTTTGAATTTAATCAACTCATTCATGCATCTTCCTCGCGTGAAATCTACTCAAAGGAAGATTAACATCAAATACCATTATCGGTCCCTTGCATCTATCTCTTGTCTTGGTCAGATTGCGTTGTTTTGTGAGAAAAACTGCGAAGACCTGCATCTTGATTTTTTTTAAACAATGATAAGCTCTTTATTATATTTCAAAAAAAAGCTCATGGCAAGACATCCCGTGCAGAAATCTTGATGTGGACCTACCCGGGATCCAGTCGATTTTACAATTCAGTGCCCTACACGCTGGGGAAATTGGTCAACAGCCAATAAAAAATAAAGAAACATTCTAGATTTAGCTAATGTATGTTTGATTATTTTCCCATTGAATATAAATCAAATATTTCTATTTTTATAAACTTCTTATCTAGAAATGAAATCTACATTCTAAATACTGATTTTGACGTGAAGTGGCAACTTTATGTTTATTTTTATATTCAGTTTTGAATTGGTTAATTGATTGATCATTTAGAGTTTCTTACATATTTATATGAGAAAATAGCACATCGATTAATAAATAATTTAATTGGAGAAAATAACCTCAAGAATATTACTTCCACCAAAAGAGGAAGACATTAGCCATTCATACAGCGACATACAGCGATTTCTGTTCTAGATACTGTCGAAAGTTAGTTCATGAATAAAACATTTTTTCGTAAGCTACAAAATAATCAACTACTCATATTATTTTACATTTGTGATTAATGAAGTATTGCTCCTTGCTCTCTAAATTTTAATCAGTGAGAAGTGCATCTCTTAACAAAATCAGTAAGAATTTTCTCTGATTATTAAGTGAGATTTCACTGATTCATCAGTGAAATATAGTTTACTGACATTTCAGTCACTTTATATACTAAAAATCAGTGGATACTACTGAAGTTTCAGTGAATAGTCACTGGTTTGAATTAAGAGAGTAAGTACCCTTTTAAGCCAGAATTAAATACAATATGGTGCAAGATACAACACGTTAGTTTACTTTATTTTTGAGGACAAAAACCTTTGGAATATCCTCATGAAATACTGCCGTTCTGGACAAGTCTTTGCACTTTTTTCAGAGTTGTGTTTTTTATCCGCACCATATAAAGCCTGATAATCACTATTTTTTCACTGTGAACGTCCTCCGAGATTATTTCTTATTAAACTTTTTACATCTTAAATTAATTTATAATCTCCTTGATTACTCATATAAAACAGGGAAGTCGTGACTTCCGATATACCAGTGTTTTAAATCAAATTTAAAGACGTACTCAAATTGTTGTGCCCACAGAAAATTGATGATTCTATGATGAAATTAAATCCATCTACCAAACTGTTTATTTAACTCTTGTTTAAAAGCTATTTTGACGTAAAAGCTTTTGAAATTTAAGAATCTTAAATTAGATTAAAATCAAATTCAAAATCCCATTTAACGTCCAAGACTCAGGTCAATGTATAAATTCCTGAAAATAAACCAAGAATCTAACGATAAAATGTGGACAACCACCACAAAATGCTCGTATTGCAATTATTCCCAAAAACAAAATAAAAATTTGTTTCTTTGGACAAAAGTAAAAAAGAGGAAAGAAAAATGAGAATGGACCCAACCAAATTCCCCTCCTTCTCTTTTTTATTTATTTCGTTTTCTTTATTTTTATTAATAAGTGTGGGTCAAAAGGCAAATCCGCTATAAACAAACAAGAAATAAGAGAAAGTCAAGATTTACGAAAACCTATTGATAAATGTAATTAATCATACTAGAATAACTTTTGTTTAATTTATCCAAATCTGTTTTCAAATTAATAGACAACTTATTTTGTTTTTGAATGTAAAGCGTTTCCATGAATTCTCTCTTTCTCTCATGACTTTCATTATGTAAAGTTTCAACATTAGCCCAGTCGAACTCATGGTCAATATCAACAGACCCTCTCGTATGTCTAGCAAGAACACTCTTATAACAACGTCCCAAACGAATAACACTTTTGTGTTCCTCCACCCTAGTATTAAGAAGTCTGCCAGTCTGTCCCACATAAGTCATCTTAAAGATCTTGCAAGTGATCTTGTAAACAACAACACCTTTTTCAAGTTTATCTGAAGGATCTTTACAAAAAGTCATTATTGAATCCATTTTAAATGGTATACGGAAAATAGCATGAATATTACATTTTTTTAACATAAATTCAATAGTTTTCGAAATTTGCCCAAAAAAAGTAGAACACAAGTATTAAAAGAACTATATTCTCTCAATTCCTTCTGATCGTCTGTAGATAAAATGCTACTTTGTTTTTTTTTTTGATTTGTTGGATTCCATTTGTGATGTGTTACTTAATTAACTTTCGTGGGTGATGATTAAGAAAAAAGATATTCCTAACAATATTCAAATTCTCTTTGTGAAATGAAATGTGGGACAAGCCTAGATCTCTGTCAACCAAGTTTTTGATTATTGCAATTTCGTTTTCAAAAGGATGAGCAGAAAAGAAATGTAAAATTCTACCTGAATATGTACCTTTCCTATACCAATTGGTAATAATATTGCCATCCTGACCTTTAATTACTTCTATGTCCAAGAAACTGATTTTATTGTTTTTCTCTATTTCATGGGTAAATTTAAGTTTTGGATGAAAACCATTAAAATCATCAATAACTACCTGCAACTTTTATAGAGGAACACATAATAAGGTGTCATCAACATAACGAAAGTAAAACGCAAAATAAAATCTAGCTTTTTGAAAGCAAAGGCCTCCAAATATTCCATAACTATTTCTACTAAATTCGGAGAAATGACTGAGCCTATGGGAGTACCAAGCTTTTGCCTATAAATAGATCCATTGAATTTAAAATAAGTTGAGTTCTTAATAAAAGCTATCCCTTTAATAAAATCTTTTTGACTTAATCGAGTACGTGTTTTTATATCTTCCCATCTATTTAAAATTGCCTGTTTAACTAATTCAAAAGGTATACTTGGAAACATTTCAACATCCGAAGAAATCATTACATGGTAATCAAGAACAGTTTTTTTTTAATAATAATTTTTTGGTATTCCCAGCTATTTTTAATATTGAATTTTGAAGTTGTAATGGAGTCTTTGAGTATCAAATTAAAGTTTTGTTTTAAAAATTTCGTGGGAGTGTTAATAGTTGAAATAACTATTCTCAAAGGATAACCTTCTTTATGAATCTTTCTCACACCATAACATATTGCGAGAACTGTGCCTTCGGTATATAAGGATATAAGGATAAGGATATAAGTATATAAGGAGCCCTATCTTCTTCTTCAAAAATCTTGTGTAAATTTAAATTTTACTTTCGAACATTAGTTTGTTGATCAATCAAAATAGAAAGTTTGTTCTCATGTTTTTTATCATTGTTTAAAAATCTTCAATGAAGGAAAATCTGATGCTTTAAAGGATCAATGATTTTATCTTGTTGTAAACATACTTCTAATTCACTTCTGTTGCTGGAAATTCTTACTTTAAAAAAATTAACATTATTTGAAACATCCGTTATCAGTAAATTTAACATTGAGAGTTTAAAATTCTTTAAATTATGTACAAATTGTCTATTGCAAAAGTTACTGTGAAAAGCAAAATCTCGAAATTTCTTATCGAAGAAAAATATTTTTTTAGGTAAAACATCATTTCTTCGACATATCCTTTTTCTTAATCATTCCCCACGAAGGTTAATTAAGTAACACATCATACTTAGAAGCCTCGGTAGCTCAGACGATAGCGCGTCAGTCTTCCATGCAGGAGGTCTGGGGTTCGATCCCTGAGCCGGTACCAATGGAAATTTTTCTATGTACTTTTACCGAGGCTTCGGTGGTTCGGAACCCACCTTAAACTGTAGGTCCCCTCAGAAAAAGCTGGTGTCCTACCAAGGATAAATGGGCCTTTCGAGAGCCTAACCTTGGGGATCGAAGTCGATTTTGAGAAGACTCGAAAATGAGTCAGCGATCTCCGTGCGTAGAGGCAGGCCCTCTCGAGGGACCTCCGCTCGATGGTCGCTGGACGTCTTCGAGTGATGAACACACACACACACATACACTTACATAACACACCTGGTCAGTGCTTCGAATCAGTGCATCTAACTGATGACCTCAGAGGGATCGCTCCGTCCACCCTAGACTAGCTAGGGAGGCTACCAAATGGCAGAGTGGGTGAGGATCACTTTGTCCGATCAACAAAGAAGGACGTCATTCACTGTGCGATAGGTACGCCTGGCACCTGAGACGTACAATCTCAGAACGTTGGTAACAACGAAACCCACCGAGATCCAAAAAGCACTCGGCGAAAGATGGCCGGATTCGGAGTACTGCCTTGAGAATAAACACGGGTGTGGCATAATAGGCTTCATAGCTTGAGCGCCAGGGGGGCACCTCACGGGACCCCCCGCCCACATTACAAACAACAACAACAACAACAACACATCACAATTAGAATCCAACAAATCAAAAACAAACAAAGTAGCATTTTATGTACAGATGATAAGAAGGAATTGAGAGAATATAGTTCTTTTAATACTTGTGTTCTTCTTTTTTGGTCAAATTTCGAAAATTATTGAATTTATGTTAAAAAAATTTATTATTCGTACAATTTTCCGCATACTATTTAAAATGGATTCAATAATAACTTTTTGTAAAGATCCTTTAGATAAATTTGAAAAAGGTGGTGTTGTTTACAAGATCGCTTGCAAGATCTGTAAGATGACTTATGTGGGACAGACTGTCAGACTTCTTAATACTAGGGTAGATGAACACAAAAGTGATGTGCGTTTGCGACGTTGTTATAAGAGTGTTCTTGCTAGTCATATGAGAGGGTTTGTTAATATTGACCGTGAGTTCGACTGGGATAATGTTGAAATTTTACATAGTGAAAGTAATGATAGAAAGAGATAATTCATATGAATGCTTTACATTAAAAAACAAAATAAGTTGTCTATTAATTTGAAAACAGATTTGGATAAATTAAACAAAAGTCATTCTAGTATGATTAATTACATTTGACACGCCGGGAGCTAAAACGTCCCATAGTTTTGTTACGAGCAAAAATTTCAAAAAAATATTCCACGCGTAAAAATGTTCCAAACAAAACTCACGGACAAAAATGTCACAAAGGTTTTCAACGCGCAAAGTTGTCAAAAAAGGAAATCACGGGCATAAACTTCAAAAAAATATTTGACGCGCAAAAATGTCCTAAACAATCCTCACGGCAAAAACGTCAAATAAATTTTTAACGCGCAAAATTGATGTTCCGGATAATTCATGCCAGTTTTTCTCTATTGTGTTTGTATCGTATGACTGTGCTGCGTGAGTGTTATTTTCTCTTTCTTGCGTTCGCATAGGTATCTGCCTTGCTTTTTCTACCCTGTTATCTACTCGCTTCACCGACGGATTGAGGTGGTCAGGGTCAGTGTCGAACGTTACGAAGTTGGAGTCGGTACTTCTTACTCGTCTTCTATTGAATTAATTGTAAATCTTGTGTAGCCTTTGCTGGAAGGCGAAAAATTGACGTTTTTTTTCAATAAATTATACGTTTTTTGGTGCTCAACAAATAATAATCCTGACTCAGTGACTTTTTTACAAACAAACTTCAAACCCTGCATGTGCATTGCTTTTCTTTAAGTGCTTTTTCTCATCATTATTGGTCCTTCGATAGCCGGATGAGGGCTTCAGCTAGTGGAGTGCAGTGCTTTTTGCAAGATTAAAGTGACTAATATGTGAAGTGTTCTAAAGTTCATCGCGAAATTTGTTATTTGAAAAATAAATGTGGCCGATTTCAAGCGTCATGTTGCAAAACGGCACGGAGACAGTGTCGTGAAGGCAATTTTCGGTGATCGATACGTGACGTCACGAGAAGACGTCCCGCGCTCTTGGAAACAGGTGCCTCGTTACACTTGCTCGTACGATGTGTATCCCTACGCCGGTGCGTGCGCAATGCTTGGTGTTGATCGGCAGACCATCACTGCCCTCAAGTCGCTCCACAGAATGACAGGTTTGCGATAGCATGTGCTTTTCCATACTCTACGTTTGGTAAGTGTTTGAAGCTTTTTGAACAGCTGATACTTTGCAGCGCTGTGCTTCGTAACATTCGACACCTTCATTCTTAAACTGTGTAGTTGCTTCGCTGTCATAATAATACAGGATTGTGTTTTTCTTTGACTTTTTTAACGTGTTCCGATTTGATTAGAAATTTAACTTTTAATTATTTCGGATGTAACTGTTTAAGGGCCAGTTCCACCAACCTCGGTTAAATCATTGGTTAACTGACGGCCAGTTAAAATGAACGCTATACGCCATATTTATCCGCCGATTATCGGTTTAACCGAGGATCAACTTTTTAACCGAGGTTGGTGAAACCGGCCCTAAGTGTATCGGTTTTATTTCGATTCCTTTTGAACTTTTAAACCTTCGAAGACTTTAGAACAGCTGATCTTTTGCAGCACTATTCATCGTAACTCTTTTTTTGTGCATTTATATTGTGTAGTGTTTCGCTGGCATACTGACAGGATTGTGCTCTTCTGTGACTTTTTTTACTTTTGAACGTGTTTCGATTTTATTCGAATCTTAACTATTTTTATGCAACTTTTAAAGTGTATCGTTTTTTATTTCGATTCTTTTTGAACTTTTGAAGACTTTTAGTACAGCTGATACTTTGCAGCACAGATCGAAACTCTCTTTTTGTGCATTTATACTGTGTAGTGTTTTGCTGTCATACTGACAGGGTTGTTTTTTTTTTGTTGATTTTTTTTACTCTCTTTGACGTATTTCGATTTTTTCGAATTTTATCTTTATATGCAACTTTTAAAGTATATCGATTTTTCTATTGTTTTTTTACGTTTATTGACTATAGTGCTGTGTCAAAATGAGCTTTAAGGACTGTATTGCTCAGCAGTATGGGATTTACGAACTCATCTGAAATGCAGCTTCCAATTTGAAAAAGTCTGGTAAAACAAACCTTTCGAAGAACGTCCTCAACGTACATTTGGAAAACTTGGAAAAGAAGTGGTCCAAGTTTGGTACAAATCATGATCAGCTTCTCATTGTGCGTGAGGATAATTCAACCGATCCATACTTTGCGCAAGATTTGTACACTAAAGGGGAAGAAAAATATGTTGCTGCGAAGGTGTATATGCAGGACGAGTTGGACGCACTTGCTGGTTCTTCCTCTTCCAAAGCTACACCCCCCGCTACCAAAGATGCTCCTTTAACACAAGTGAAAAAGATGTTTCCACGACGGGAATTACGCAAATTTTCCGGTGATTTCACTGCATGGCCTGCCTTCCGGGATATGTTTTGTTCGATGGTAAAGGATGACGCTACTCTGCCGTCAGTCCAGAAACTGCATTACTTGAAGGCGAGTTTGACAGCCTTATGAATTTACTTGAGAACCAACCCATAGGGCTCTCGGAATTCTTTGGCAACCAGTTTCGGACTGTTTTAAATTTCAGGTTCAGCTTCCTGAGGAATCTTGGATGGCTTGCACCAGTCTCAGTTAAAGCCAACATTTTTATGCAGAGTTTGTGGAAACTTAAAATAGATTGGGATGATCCTTTGCCTACTGATCATATTGCTACATGGGGAAAGTACAGGAGCGAACTTCCTGAACTGTCATCGCTCAGCATCCCTCGTTGGTTGGGATGTTCTTCGGACGTGTTTGGCTGCGAACTTCACAGCTTTGGAGTTGCGTCGGAGAAGGCTATTGGTGCGGTCGTCTATCTGAGGATCCTTACTCCTTCAGATGAGGTACGAGTGTCGCTCGTTACAGCCAAGACTAAGGTTGCTCGCCTTGAAAAGACATCTTTGCCTCGTTTAGAACTTTGTGCAGCTGTTCTGCTTGCTCGGCTGGCAGTTCACGTTCGCTCGGTTTTAATTCTACCCACTACGGTGTCGACTCATCTATGGTCCGATTCGGCAAATATCCTCTACGATGAATGACATATATTTCGAATCGGGTCTCGGAAATACAGACTCTCTTGCCTGACGCTATCTAGCATCACGTTTCAGGGACAGACAATGCAGCTGATTGTGCGCCTCGAGGAACTTCCCCTTTACGTTTGGAGAACCATCCTCTCTGGTGGACTGGACCACCTTGGTTATGGCAAACGCCCACTTTTTGGCCATCTTCTACTAGCTCGATAGATCCGAGCATTAACAGAGAGGAAAGGACCGTTGTCTATGCTGCAACGGTTGAACTTGATCCACCTCGGTCCCTGCTGGGTCGATACTCGACCTTTATGAAACTGCTTCGCATTACTGCTCTCTGTCTAAGATTCATCGATCGGTTGCAAAGGAAATCCATTAACTCTCCTCCATGTAAGCTTAATCCAGACGTTTTGAAACGTGCTCGATGCCATCTGATTGGGTATGAACAACGTCGACACTTCTTCGAAGAGTTTAAGTTGCTGCGCAAACAACTTCCAGTTACTACAAAAAGTCCTTTACTTCGTTTGCTGCAGTTTTTGGACTGTGACGGCTTACTACGACTGGGAGGTCGTTTGAAATATGCTGTTCTGGACTTCGACGAGCGATGTCCATATATTCTGCTCAAGGATTCTACCATAACCACCCTTATTGTTCGAAATGGGCATCAAGCCATGTTACATGGGGGACCGCAGCTTACGTTGTCTTATTTACGGAGACAGTAGTATTGGATCATCACAGGACGTTGTGTCGTAAAGAAAGTTTTGAGTAATTGCGTTACTTGCGCTCGCCTTCGCGCCACCACCTGCACTCAACTTATGGGTCAACTGCCTACTCATAGAGTTACTCGACCGTCTAGACCCTTTTCTATAAGCGGTCTGTATTACGCTGGTCCCATTTGGATGCGAACTACAAAAGGTCGAGGCCCCAAGTCGTGCAAGGGCTACATTGTAGTTTTTGCTTGTTTTTCTACGAGAGCAGTCCATTTGGAGGCGTGCTCGGATTATTCCGCTGACGGTTTCATAGCAGCTTACAAACGATTTGATGTTTGACGTGGGATAAGCATCTTTATCTACAGTGACTGCGGCACTAATTTTTTTGGAGCCGATAAACAGCTCCGTACACTTTTTGATGAGGCCTCTTCTGTCTCAGGGACCATCAGCCGTTATCTTGCTGACAACGGAACTACGTGGCGTTTCAACCCCCCAGCTGCCCCAGACTTCGAAGGACTTTGGGAGGCAGCTGTCCGCTCTGTAAAACATCATCTTCATCGAGTAGTTGGAGATACCACTCTGACTTTTGAGGAGATAACAACTTACCAGACAGATGTATGAAGATTTCTGGATCAGATGGTTCTCTGAATACCTACAAGAACTTCAAACTCGTCCGAAGTGGCAGAGGCCTATGCCTCCAATCAAGATCGATGATCTCGTGCTCATCTTGCATGAAAATCTCCCTCCAACAAAGTTGGCTCTAGGTCGTGTCATTGCTACACGTCCGGATGCTGAAGGTCATGTAAGATCCGTTACTTTGCGGACTGCTAATGGAACTCTTGATAGACCCATTGTGAAGTTGTATGTCTTGCCGGTTCACCCTTTGGAGGTACATCCTGACACGTGAACTTTTCTTTGTGGCTATAATGAGTGTCAATTTTCGTTGTAATCATCGGAAAAGGGGTGGGAATGTTCCGGATAATTCATGTCGGTTTTTCTCTATTGTGTTTGTATCGTATGACTGTGCTGCGTGAGTGTTATTTTCTCTTTCTTGCGTTCGCATAGGTATCTACCTTGCTTTTTCTACCCTGTATCTACTCGCTTCACCGACGGATTGAGGCGGTCAGGGTCAGTGTCGAATGTTACGAAGTTCGAGTCGGTACTTCTTACTCGTCTTCTTTTGAATTAATTGTAAATCTTGTGTAGCCTTTGCTAAAAGGCAAAAATTTGACTGTTTCTTCAATAAATTATACGTTTTTTGGTACTCAACAAATAATAATCCTGACTCAGTAACTTTTTTACCAACAAAATTCAAATCCTGCATGTGCATTGTTTTTTTAAAGTGCTTTTCTCATTAGTTGATCTTTTACAATTTTAGAAATAAATTCACGGGCTAATCTGTCACGGCACAACTTTCAATCGTCACAATTTTTGTATTATTACACTGAGTTCTTTCTAATATGGTGTGGATTATTTTCAAACAAATTCTCAGAAAATTGAGTAAAACTACACTTTGTATAATAAGAAATGCCGATGTTTCTTCATGATTTCTAACCAACGTTTTTGATAACTATGATCGGAAATCATTGCAATTTCAAAAATGCAACCGTTAAAAAAAACTTATTGCTCAGAATAAACAAAACTTTTAGTCCAGGTTACCAATAAAGAAAAATCATTAAAACTTTATGATTTTATATTACTACTTTTAATAGTAATAATACTATTGTTTGACTTTTATCATCATCATTTGACTATTCTTCTAGAGAAACTACTTTTTCTTACATGTGAAAAATACGGAATTTCTTCTAGATTCAAATGATGTAAAAAACATTATTTTCAACGAGAAAAGGTTTGTACAATTAGGTTTGTACTAAATGTACTATTGACAAAGTTCTTGCTTCAGACAGCAGTTTTTCGTACAAGGAATTCCTGCGAAGAGTTTCATAAAGACATTTTAGAAAAAATTGAATCATTCGTTTCCTATACATAATCTAATTTTATTCTCAGATTCTATTGTTTGATAACTGTTATGTAATAGAACTCTTCTCCCATAACTTCATCAGGAATATTAATAGAGAAATTTTATTTATAGTATTATTACTATTAAAAGCAGTAACATAAAATCATCGCTATATCGCAAACAAAACGCAAAAGACGTTCTCTTCCTACCTATGTGGAGTACGCGGTGGATGCAATATTGGATCCAATATATGAAATTCTGAAAATCCAATTTGAAATTAGCAATCTGCGACCCTGAAAACACCCGAGTACAGAGTTCTGCAAAAATCTTGAGTTTCCAAAATTTCATGTCCGCCATATTGGGTCCACCATTTTGAATTTCAAAAATTCGATGTGAAATTCATAATCAGCGACACCGAGAACCCCCGAGTACAGAGTTGTTCAAAAGTCGCAGATTTTTCAAAATTTCATGTCCGCTAAATTGGGTCTGCCATGTTGAATTTCAAAAATTCGATGTGAAATTCATAATCAGCGACCCCGAAAACCCCCCAAGTACAGAGTTTTGTGAAAATCGTAGTTTTCAAAATTTCATGTCCGCCATATTGCATACGCCATTTTGTGAAGGGTATGGATCCCCCATTTCGCGAAGAATATGGCTATTCGCGATCGGTGGGACTAGTTTTTTCTTGCAGTTCAACTATTCCGATCACCGTTGATCATAGTTAGGATCGAGTGCCAATACTCTTTTGGCTCGAAAAAAAATTATGAAAAAAAAAATTTCCGATTTTTTGGCACTTTCGTCCAATATGGCACCAATATTGGATTGCCTATTGGAACAAACTCTATTCTGACAACGGATTCTTGAAGAGCATACCTAAAACTACAAGGAAACATGGTTTTCGTTTGGAAATTCCTCTTGTTCAGTCATGAGAATGAGGCTTGAACATTAGTTAAAAAATTGTAGTTCTTTGTCTTTAATGGGTTAATATAATATTTTCTAAATGAAAAAAAATAAAAAATCGGCAAAATCCCGTTTAATAATGAGTACTTCTTTTTTCCGTTATTTCCAGAACTGAGAATTTCCCATTTAAAACCTTATGTGCGTACAGTTAACATCAACTTTTAATTCTGTCTCAATAATAACGCATGAAAATTCTGTTTTAGTGTCAAGAGAGTCATGAAAAAGTAGATCCTGAACATAGTGAAGACATGGATGGAGACAATAACAAAACGCAATAGGTAGAAATAGTAGATCTACAAGAAATAGCACGGAACAACGTAGAAAACACTCTTGTTGTAATATTTCCAGAGCCTTAGATCGACATAAAGCAAGTAGTATTCATATTAAAAACTTTCAAGAATGTAAAAATTTGTCCACAAATTTAAAAGCTAATGAAACGATTGATGCCTCATATCAACGATTGTTAGATTCTGAGAAACGACACTGGTATAAGGTTTTAACTTTGACAGTTGAAATGGTAACTTATCTTGGTAAACAATGTTTAGCATTTTAAGGAAAATTTGTTAAGTTGTACGAACCAAATGCGATTCTAATTGAAATGGTTGCCAAATTTGATAACAGTATAGCTGACAAAAGTAACACTGAATAAGCTTGTATTGTAATTCGTTTGGTTTCATGCCCTTCGAATGGACCTGCTGAAAATGAAGAACGATTTCTAGAGTTTGCTTCTACAGAAAATACTAATGAGAGGGATTATCCGAGTTTCTAGTAGCCACGTTATAAAGGGTTTGGGTCTGCAGATAATCAATGTTAGAGGACAATCATGTGACAATAGTTCTAACGTATTAGAAAAAAACGTCGACGTACAAAAAAGAATCAGGATATAAATCCGCGTGCTTCTTTTGTTCCATGTAATCCTCACACTTTGAATTTAGTAGCAATTTTAATAACGCACTGCACTCAACTTACTTTAAAGCCTTTAAGCGATACTAGGTGGGGAAGTAGCACTGATGCTGTGAAACTTTTAAGGTACCATATAAGCGAAATTAGACACATGGCGAAGTCATTAATGTCAAAATTACAAGATTTAAAATTTCTATGCTAGTAGTTTTCTGGCATGGTGCTTTATTCAAAATAAACGCGGCTAGTAAAACATTATAAAGTGTTCAGCTAAATGTAAATTCTGATTTAAAATCCCTTTAAAAATTGAAGTCCTACTTCGCAGAACGTTGATCTGATACAGGGTGTGCTTTAGTCATGACAAATACAAAGGAATTGGCAGAAATTGTAGGCTCTAAAGGAAATTTGAAAGCTGAAGCACAAATACGTAGGCGATGAAAAAAGATCAATTTTTATTACGAGCATGATGATCATGTAATCGATAATCCAATTAAAAAGTTTCGCGTTGACTGTTTTTACCAGGCGATCGATACAATTATTATTGTTTGCATAGAAGCACAGTTTCAGATTTTTTATTTGTTATTCAGAACAAATGCCCTAGCTAAACCATGAATGGGCAACTAAGATACAGAGACTAATCGTATAAGTTGATTATTTGAAAAAAGTCAACAATAGCTTCCGAGGTACAATAAAACAAATAATAAGCGTACATATTTGTCGTTTAGAGCAATATAGTAGATCATTCCAAAAACTATACCAGAAGAAAAATGTAGTAATAATGCTACCGTCCATGTATTGACAGTGAATAATAATATTTATCGCTTATGTTCGCTAATTTAAGATATATTGGTTGAAGGTTTCGACGAATTCATTTTCTCCAACACTTGCAAGATCTAAATTTAGATTAGCTCTCGCATGCATTACATTAAATTGATTACACATCATGAAAACTGGCGAGTTGAAGCCGATAGCATTATGTGGGAATTTCAAATAAAAAGTTACATCCCGCCTAGCATAAGATCTTGGTACGTTGAATTGGAGGCAATCCATTAAAAAAGGGGAATCTACTTTTTCTCTGATAATCTTAAATAAAAAGTAACAGCACGCGAAGACTCTTCTCTCCGAGAGAGTAATCCAGTTAAATCTTTCGCACAGTTCTTGATAGTCTGCTCCGCGTACTAGATATCTTCCATCCTTCTTGAGAGCTAGGAATTTTTAAAAACCTTTTTTGAATTGACTCCAATTCATTCCCATATTTTTTAAACATAGGGTTCCATACTTGTGCTGCATATTCCATAAATGACCATACATAAATCAAGGACCAATCAACGGAAATCACCTGAGAGGAAAATGAAGAAAAAGCGAAAAAGAGTTCGGAAGTGAGCTTAGAAACTAAAAGGAAACTCAAAGATCATCTATTTAAATACAAAGGGGTCTTTTGGAGAAGATATGGATTACTGACGTCTTCCGAATATGCTTCGAAGGTCAAGGAAGGATAAACTTCCATAGGAAGATGCTAGCTGGTACCAATGACATATAGTATAAAGTGTAGGTATATATTGGTTAAATGCCCCTTTTTCGTTTCCACCCATTTTCGTTCAAACCTATATAAATTACTTTTTTCTTAAATATTTTAATTATAACTCGCTCAAGGCACGCGGGTTCTTACAATAATCTCTCGCTTAAGTAAATTCGATGCGGAAGATCCATACTGTTTCTGGTTCAAATTTGCGTACGAAGGCACGCAACGGATGCAAAAAGAATACTACTCATCAATAGTCTCGCGCGCCGAAAGATCGAGAAGTGGCTTCCTCCCTTTCCTCCCTTTCTCTTCTCTCCCTTTCCTCCCTTTCCTGTTCCATTCTCCTCTCCCTAAACTCCCTAAACTCCCTCGCGCTCTTGGTTCTTTGATCGTCTCTCTTCAAACTCCATGGAGAGTTTGAAGAGTTGTTCTTGGAGTGTGGCATTCTCCTCGGAGGGTGGTGGTGTTGTGCTGGTTGGTTGCTGCGCGGTGGTTTCTGTTGTTTCTGTCGGCTCCCGGGCGGACTGGTCCCGTAACATTTGCCTTATGTGACGGTGCGGATGATATGGGATGTCCGTTTCGGGAACCCCCGCTTTCCTTAACTGCAGCCACTTGAGGGCTTTGCAGCTATACGCGTGCTGCACCAGTGAACGCCCCTCCACCTCTATTTGGCAGTAGGTGCATTGCGGGCTCTCCATTATCTGAAACATAAATGAGTTCTGCCCCTGAATTGTCCGGAGTTGTCCTTTTGTCTTGGAGTATAGAGTTAGTCACCTTTACTTATGTTAACTACTATATATAGCCTTTCTGTGTAGTATTTGACTACCGATAGGATTATTGTTCGAAAACGAATAATTTATCTACTTCCGTGATGGTTTCCTGATCTATGTTTATTTCTATTTCGTATTCTATCGGTTTTTTTCTCTGTATGAACTTTTTTTGGTATTTCGATGTTCAATACTTCCTGGATTTCCCTATTTATAAGTTCCCAGTTCCCCTGTATATGCGTCTGTCTTTTGGGGTCTGCTTTTGTATAGTTGTTTTTTATTTTATATGGTCTGTTATTACAGAGTCCATCTTGGTTTCCCTGTATTTTGGTTTTCGACGCTGAAATTGCCTCTTCCATTTTAGTTTCTCCGTTTATCTCTATGTGTCCCTTGTTCCTGTTACAGAGAAAATTCTCTTTTCATTATTTAAGCCTTATTATTACTATCTACGTTTTCCAATTTTAAATCGTTAATATTGAATTCTCCTATGTTTTTTCCTTTAAGGTTTTTCAATTCGTAAATTGTAGGGGAGATTTTTCTCTTAATGATAAATGGGCCCTCCCAATTTTCAAAAAGTTTGCCTGTTTTTTTATTTGCCTTATTTGATAATTTTGTTACCCTCTTTAGAACACTGTCACCCTTTTCGTATTGTGTTTCTATTCTCCTTAAATTTTACCTACATTCTTCTTCAACGTTGGCTTTGTCCACATTTTTCTGTACTTCCTCCTTTATTATTTGTAGCCTTCTTAGTCTATTTGTCCATCTGTCTATACTTTGGAACTCTATTTCGTTATCCGTTTCTAGTTCTCTTTTTAGAGATTGAAGTGGTTCTAATTCGCGACCTAGGTTAAAAACTGCTGAGGTAAACCTTGTTGATGAGTTTTTACAAGTGTTCATGCGAACTGTAGGTCATCTATATTTTCATCCCAGGTGGAGTGGTCGTTGTCCAGGTACGCTTTGATGATCTGTTTGATCGTCCTATTATACCTTTCTGTCGGGTTCGCTTGGGGCTAATGTTTTGGTGTTCTGGAATGTCTAATGCCGAATTTGTCTGTCAAGTCTCTTATTGTTTTATTTACAAATTCCGTGCCATTATCGGTGTGGAGAATCCGCGGTGTTCCCCAACGCGAAATAACACGTTTATGAAATTCTGATTCTATCGTTGTTCCGATCGCTTTTTTAATCGGTGTTATTTCGACCCATTTTGTAAATAAGTCTATGATATCAGCTGCTACCATCGTCCATGGTTCTTCGACGATTCTCTTCCCCATTAATCCTGCCTTACTTTGACAAGTCTGGCAGTTTTTTACGTAATTGATAACGTCCGAATATACCACAAGCCAGAAGTAGTGTTCGGAAATCTTCGCGTAAGTTTTCTCTGAGCCTAAATGTCCTGCCTGGGTTTCATCGTGGTTTTCCCGTAAAACTTGACGTCTAAGTTTTTGGGGTACGACTAATTTCCAAGGGTTCGAGTCTGGTAATAGAGTAGATTTGAGTGGGTCAGTTATGTGAAAGTAGAGTTGTGAGTCTCTGATTCGCCATTTTTCGTGTTCTTCCGGTCTTTTTGTCACTTGTCTGAGTTTAGTAGAGTACCAGTCATCTGTTTTGTCGTTAAAGTCCGTTTTTGGTTTTTCTACTATAAAAGCTAACACAAATGCTATATTTTTTGCTAGTTCTCCTGATCTCGAGAGAGCATCAGGGACGAAATTTGAACTACCTTTACGATATATGACCTCATAGTCATATTCTAATAATTCCAATGCCCACCTGGCTAATCGATCAGTGGGTTTTTTCAGGTTATGGAGCCACTTTAACGCTAAGTGGTCCGTGATTACTTTAAAGCTGTAGCCTCCTAAATATGGCCTAAATTTTCGTATGGCCCAAACTACCGCTAGGCATTCTTTTTCGGTTGCTGAATACCTAGATTCTGCGCCATTTAGATTTCTGCTAGCGTATGCGATTACGTAATTTACACCGTCAATTGTATGTGTAAGTACGGCTCCTAATCCCGTATTACTCGCGTCTGTTTCGAGTTGCAAGGGTTGAGTAAAATCTGGGCACGTTAATATAGGTGCTGACGTTAAAAGATCTTAAATTTTTTGAAAAGCCTCATCTTGTTCTGATCCCCAATCCCATTTTTTATCTTTTTTAAATAACCTGTTGATTGGTTCTATTATTTCGGCAAAGTGTGGGATGAATTTTCTATACCAACTTGCCATCCCTATTATGCGCTGTAATTGTTTAATATTTTTAGGTTTAGAGAATTCCAGGATTGGTTAAATTTTTTCGTCGTCTATTTATAGTCCTTTGTCGTTAACTTTAAAACCTAAGTATTTAATTTCCGAGCAGCGGAACTCGCATTTGTCCGGGCTGATCGTTAAATTTGCATCGTTGATTTTATCTAATACAATATTCAAAAATTTTAAATGGTCTTCAAATGTTTGAGTCACAATTACTATGTCGTCTAAATAACAAAAAACGTTTGGCTTTAAGTCTGAAGTGATTATTTTATCCATCAATCTCTGGAAAGTGGCTGGAGCATTGGTTAAACCGAATGGCATTCTTTTAAATTGATACATGCCCTTTCCAGGGACTGTGAATGCTGTTATTGGTTTTGAGTTTTCTTCC
Source organism: Andricus kollari (assembly GCA_932074435.1). Classification (NCBI taxonomy): domain Eukaryota; kingdom Metazoa; phylum Arthropoda; class Insecta; order Hymenoptera; family Cynipidae; genus Andricus; species Andricus kollari. The sequence goes on along the minus strand of CAKNWW010317003.1, from coordinate 3,017 downwards.
AAATGTATTTGTAAATAAGCTAACTTTAAGTCAATTTTCGAAATAAATTTTGCTGATCTTAAAGTGTCTAATATTTCTGTTATGAGTGGGATTGGGTAAAGGTCCTTTTTTGTACCATTATTAACCTTTCTAAAATCTAAACAGAATCTATAATCTTTCCCCGGTTTTTTTATCATGACTATAGGGTTTGACCAATCAGAGAAAGAAAGCTCTATTATATCCTGTTCTAATAATTTATCCACGGTTTGATAAATTATTTCTTTGATTTTGGGGCTCACGTGGTAATATCGCTGTTTTATGGGATCGTGGCCCTGCACATCAATTTTATGTTTCGTCAGATGGGTTGCCCTATGTTCTTTTCCTGGTGAATTTTTATTTTGTTCTCTAAAAGTTTTTCTAGTTGTGATTGTTGGCTTTCGTTCAGCTCAACAATACCTTCGCAGTACTCGAGCGAACAGTCATTTTGTTCGTCAATTTTTCCTAATTTATCTGAAATATTATTTAATTTTATTGCCTTATTTTTAAAATTAATCCATTGATTTTTATTATCAATTTCTGATATCTCATGGACTTTTTGAGATTCTTTTTCTATTTTCCTTTGATCATTCACTTTTTTATTTTTCCAAAGGTTACTGTCATTATCCTTATATTTTTTTCGTATTTTTTATTATAGAATATTTTTCCTGAATTATTTTTCTTATTATTCTTATTAATTCTTGGTTTGCCTATATTACATGAGTCTTGAGTTCTTGAGACGCCGCTAGTGTCTGGGATGGGGATGCTCTCTAGGGGTTTGAATTTATTGCTCGTAGGGATGCTCATTAATTTTGGGATATCCTTTGTAGGGGCTTTTTCTGGAATTTGGGCGTTTTTGATATTTTGGGATTGGTTGTGCTAGATAGGTAGTGGGGGTATTTTTTTATCTTCCGACTTCTGCCTATTTTTGTTAAGCTCTCTATAACGTTTGAGGTTAACGCTACCTCCCAATTTCGGTTTGCTATCTAAATTCCTATTTTCTTCTTGTTTACTCAATGGTTTATTCCTAAGTTTTAGATTTTTAACTTCCTTGTTTTCTTTTACTGTGATGTCAGGTTTAGGTTCGGTTTTGTTTTCAACTATTGGGGTGGGGAGCGATTTTGGATAAGCTTTTATGCGATAGTAAGTGGGGGGACTCCCTGATAACCACCAGGTTTCCGAGTGTTCGTAAAATGCCTACCGAATTTAATTTTGGGACTAACCTGAACATCACATGTTTTGTGTTTCCCGACTCTAATTGGGATTAAGTGAAAATGTGTTTCCGTTATTTCATCTTTATCCGAGTTCAAATATTCTGGCGTTTCGGTATTAGTTCATAATATTTTTGGTTCTAATACCCGCCCTTCCAGTTTCCCTGGCTGTATGCCAAATAAGGGCATTCTCTTTTAAAATGACCCGTTAATCCACAATGGTAGCAGTTTCTGCTATTTGTGTTTTCGTTCGTTTTTGTATTTAAATCCTGTCTTTTGTCTAAGTTAAAACTTGTTTTTTCTTCTGAATCCCTATTATTTTTAGTTAATTTTTGATTTTTATTAGCGTAGTTCGATTTTTGTAAATTTTGTTTACTATTATTTCCTGAATTGTTTTCCGCTTTTTCTATAGGGAATTTGATCATTGGGTTATTTTGACCTTGATTTTGCCCTAGTGACATTTGATTAAACGTTGGTAACATTTGGTTATAAGGGTTGAATGGATATTTTGGTCTATTATTTTGGAATCTAGGTAAATAATTTAATTGGAAACCAGATGGGAATGTAGGTCTGAAATTTGGTTGATATTGGTTAGGAAAAGGTTGGAATGGAGATCCAAATGGTGAAAATTGAAATCGATTTTTGTATTGTTTCCTACCCTGGTAATTTTTGTTTTGATATCCGATTTTGTTATTGTTTTCCCTTAGATCTTTATTATTCTCCGAACTATTTCTATCCCCACTACTGCCATTGCGTTTTTGTTCTATTTTGACCTCTATTTTAGGTTCGGTAATCTGTAAGACTTGCCCTCGAATTTTGGATTTGGCTAGGTCAGTTTCCCATTCTTTCCCTAAGTCTTCCAGTTGTTCGAAGGTTTCGAAATCGTTTCGTTTTATATACATTTTGTATTCAATTCTAACAAGAAGGTATCCCAGGTGTCCGTCGCCGATTTTGATGAGCTTGAAATATGTTGTAGAGGAACAAAAACTAAGCGACACGTATTTTTTATATCTCCGGAAAAACAGTTTAAGGGGGTGAAACAGCCCCTCAAATATGGGGGTAATAAGTGACTGTTTCAAAGGTTCGCATTGAAAAAGACAATATTGTGGAACGAAACCAATCGGAGAAGTTTCATCACAATGAAGGATGAAAAACGCGATTTGCTCGACGTCATTAAAAAAATTTTAAGGGGGTAAACCACCCCCTACATACCACGAAAATAATTGAAAGTAAGGGAAAATTCGAGGGAAAATTCTGAAAAAATATAGGTTACAGGACAGTACTAGTGTAAGTTGACCTGTTTTTGCATTTTTTCGAAAAATCATATTCTACGGGGTAACCCCTAAACAAACTTTATCATAAATATACATATACGCAACCTGCGATTTGGATGAAACTCCAGGTGTCCGTCACCGATTTTGATGGCCTTGAAATATGTTGGAGAGGAACAAAAACTAAGCGATACGTATTTTTTATATCTGCGGAAAAACAGTTTAACGGGGTGAAACAGCCCCTCAAAGATGGGGGTAATAAGTGACTGTTTGAAATGTTCACATTGAAAAAGACAATATTGTGGAACGAAACCAATCGGAAAAGTTGCATCACAATGAAGGATGAAAAACGCGATTTGCTCGACGTCATTAAAAAAATTGTAAGGGGGTAAACCACCCCCTACATACGACGAAAATAATTGAAAGTAAGGGAAAATTCGACGGGAAATTCTGAAAAAAATATATAATACAGGACAGTACTAGAGCAAGTTGACCTGTTTTTGCATTTTTTCGAAAAATC
>CAKNWW010316999.1:0-16376 GCA_932074435.1 Andricus kollari | reverse complement strand
AACGAGGACCGAGAAGCCAGAGTAAAATCCCCGATCCTCTTGACAGAGGACCAAGCAGTAAGAGGTAAAAATTCCCTAATCTTCTTGACAGAAGGCCGAGAAGTGGGAGCAAATATTCCCAGATCCTCTTAACCGTAGACCGATAGAGTAAGATAAAGAAAATATTCCAGATACTCTCTACAAAGGACCGAGAGATACAAGAATAAATTCCCAAATCCTCTTAGCAGAGGAACGAGAGAGTAAAAAAGAAACTGAGAAATATAAAAGAAATTCCCAGATCCTCTTAACAGAGGACCGAGAGAGTAAAAGACTGAGAGATAGAAGCAGAAATTCCCAGATCTCTTAGCAGATAACCGAGAGAGTAAAAAAAACTGAGAGATTGAAGAAGAAATTCGCAGATCCTTTTAACAGAGGACCGAGAGATATAAGAAGAAATTCCCAGATCCTTTTAACAGAGGACCGAGAGGTAAAATACAAAATTCGCAGATCCTCTAAACAGAGGACCGAGAGATAAAATGAGAACTTCCCAGATCCTCTTAACAGAGGGCCGAGAGAGGAGAATAGGAAAGAAGTAAAAGAGAAAACTTATAGAAGGTTGAAGAGAAGAAACATGAAAAAGTTAATTTTTAATGGTGGAACACTGACCGTTATGCGTTAGATTTATCGGCGGAGAAAATAACTGGCTAAGTTGCTAACGGCTGGTGATAATTTATCTAGGTTCCCGGAGAATTCCTTCTTCCTAAAGTTTCTTCTAGTGTATTTTTTGCTTTCTTCACTTAGTACAATGCGTAACGCGAATAAGTCGGATTCTTTTGGGGTTTTTCTTAGAAACGAAAAAATATTCAATATATCGAAGTTACGGTTTCGGAAAAAATTAGTAAGTCGGGGTTAGGTTTTTGAATAAGTCGAGGTTAGACTTTTCTGGCATAGTTTATTCCGTATTCGTGTAGTAATTAATCGTAACACAACAGATAGCTCGCGAATATTGCTCTAGCGCGAAGCTCTCGTATCCTTAGAACAAGAAACCACCGAAATTATGGACTAAGGTCGGAGTGTCAAAATTACCGGGTGATGACTGGATCGGTACTGACTAGGAGCTCACCGCGAGCGAATGCCTTAACCGTCTGAGAGCAGCGCTGCGGCGTGAGCAGTAACTACTCGACCTATCAATGTTACGATTCATCGAAGATCGCGGCTGGCGCGCGAAAATTCAAAATGAACTAAACGTAAAAAGGTTGGCAATGGGTAAAAACCATCGTTAAATTGATCTGTTGTGCTGCCGGCCTATTTTAGTATAGTTGGGAGCTGTTGTTTTGAGAGGTGTAACAGAAAATAATTTCACAGAAATGTAATTGTGTAACAGATGTATTTTTTATAAATATGAAACTTCAACGATGGTCAGGGTAAAGAGGGAAGGGGTTTAACGGCTAAAAGCACCGCCGTATATCCGCCAGTGATGATAATAATTATGAGAAAATGAATAAGGTTTCACCCATTAATTCTCTCATTAAACTCATTAACAATACATGTTTTTTGCTGGCAATAAACTGATTCACATATCTCATTTCGAGAGTGTTTCGCAATGTTGCGTTTCCAAGATTTTTCATTCACTGTTCGTTTTCTACCACAATCGACTTTCTTTTTTGGACGAGACGACTGAAAAATCCCGAGAATTAAAGTTCCCGACACTGTAAAATTCCCAAATTGGAAAATTTCAGAATAATAAAATTCTCGCATAATAAAATTTCAGAATAATAAAATTCCCGGATTGGGAAATTCCCGAATAATGAAATTCCAGAATTATAAAATTCCAGAATGATAGAATTCTCGAACAGTTTATAATATTACCGAATTGGAAAATTGTCAAAGAATAAAATTCCCGACAGAAAATGGTCCAATTATAAAATATCTGAACCAGAGAATTCCCGAATTATAAAATTAAAAAATAATTACAAAATATTTTTAGTGTTCAATGTTTCTAAAATTATTGTTTAAATTTAAAATAACAATAAATAAAGAATATTTATCTCTAGATGTGAATGTTATCAGTTATTTTAATTTTAAATTAAAACAATAATTTTAGAAACTTTAAAAATAATGTTTGTAATAAAAATGTTTGATGATTGTATGTTTAATAAATAAATAATGTTTATAAAAAAAATTTAGTGTTTCAATTCGGGGAATATTGGGAATTTTATTAATCGGGAATTTTCCAATTCGGTAATATTATAAGCTGTTCGGGAATTTTCCAATTCAGGTATTTTATTATTGGGGAATTTTATAATTCGGCAATTTTATTATTTGCGGATTTTCCAATTCGGGAATTTCATTTTTCGTAAATTTTATTATTCGAGAATTCCATTATTCGGGAATTTTACATTGCCGGAAATTTTTTTTCGGGATTTTTCAGTCTGTTTTTTTGGTACTACACATTTTAATTTTTTTTAGACAATAGACTTCGACACTTTTTGAATTGTGAATTATTGTCGGTTTTCAATTTATTTTTGCTAAGAAAACACAAACCGTAGATCGATGTTGATCGGTCTACACTTTTTCGGCAAATGCACAAACGGCTTGAAACAAAATTTATAAACATTGGACATCCTCGACAACTAAACGCTTACTCTCGAGACGGAAGACGATCGAGTTTTCGAGCGTTCACTTCAACCTACGCTGGCTCGGTCATTTTTTCGCTCAAATAGTCTGAAACTTTCCAAAAAAAACTCCTTTTCACCCTTATGAACAACTTCTCCACTGAAAGTTGTTTGAACTCGAAAATTCCCTCCATACTTTTTTCCGCCGAATGTGAAAAAGCATGGTATTAAATAGCTATTGACAAACATCGACATATTGTTGAACAATTGGCGTTCCCGGTTCAAATCCGGGCCGAGGCAGATTTTTTCTCCTTTCTCCAGAAAATTATTTAACCAGTAATCGGCCAAATCTAACATCAGAAATGTATATGTAGCTTTCGCAACAACCCACCTAAAATGAATCAACTAATGGGACAACTACCACAGGAATAAGTTCAACCAAGCCGTCCATTTTTTGTCACCGGAGTTGATTACGGTGGACCAATTATCACTTTGGTCAACAAGGGTCATGGCAGAAAAATGGAAAAATCTTACATGGCACTTTTTATTTGCATCGCTACGAAGGCAATCCACCTCGAAGCAGTTTCTGCATTGACATCAGAAGCATTTATAGCAGTATTACGAAGATTAGCAGCTAGAAGGGGTCCTCCTCAAAAGTTGTTTAGTGAAAATGCAACGAACTTCACAGGGGCTCATCGAGAGCTAAGGGAAATTTACGAATCTTTACGGAAGGAAAAGGATTTCCTCAACGAAGTTTTGATTCAAGAAGAAATTGAGTAGAATTTTATACCTTCATGTTCGCCGCATATGGGTGGATTGTGGGAAGCGGGAATAAAGTCCTGCAAATGTTATTTAAAACGTGTAATGTGTCATACTTTACTCACCTTTGAAGAGTTCAATACTTTTTTGACACAAATAGAAGGTTGCTCGAGCTCAAGGCCAATTTGCAAACTTTCATCAAAGTCTAATTATTAAGCTTACCAGACGTAAACTTAATCGATGTTGAAACAAAACGGTTAAACAGATGGCAGTTATGTCAATCAAAGGTTCAAAATTTCTGGAATCGATGGTCTCAAGAATATGCCAGTTTTATGCAACCTAAATCCAAATGGCGAAAAATTGAGAAAGGGCTTGAGATCAACGATATGGTTCTTATTCAAGATGAAAACAATTCACCAACGAAGTGGAAACTTGGAAGAATAACCGAAAGTCATACAGGAAAAGACGGGATAACACGTGTGGTTACTATCAAGAATCAAAATGGACAATTAAAACGTTCTATCGTGAAATTATGTAAACCATCGACAAACAGCGATTAAAATTAACAGTCGTGAATTTAGTGGAAGGGATGTTTTGTGTGTACTTTGGAAATTTTAAATGTGCCCCATTATGTTTCCTACTTTATAAGCGATTTTGTTTTACCGATTTTTGTTTGTGTAAGAAACGCAGTATGAATGTTTTGCGAAGATTTCGTTGAAGGAACTTTCTTTGTACTTACCAAAGAAGTTGAAGAAGACAGACAGGGATACGCAAGAGATGTGCAGGCATGGAGAAAAGGGAATCGAAAGAGATAGGCGTAAATCTGTATTGAAAAGGAGATAGAAAGATATAGAGAGGGATAAGCGAATGAAAGGTAGGAAGAGAAGTGAGGATTAAACGTGAAAGAAGTAAAACTATACTGAGGAGGAAATAGAGAAAGATAGAGATAGAAACAGTGTAACGGATCTAATATTAGGAATGATTTTAAAGCATCACTGAAAAATATAAAAAAACCCCAATAATCTTAATGAAAGCAAAGAACACCAATACTCTGGTAAATGCAAGGTTATCTATTTTCTCATCAACACAACAAATTCGTACATTATTTTTGCTTTTAGACTTTCTCCTTATCTTAAATTAATAAAATGTGCCCTGGGATCCCTTTCGCAAACGCAACTAATAATAAAAATTAATGCGTTGGGATGTGGCGACCCTATCGCCCGAGAACTCCGGCTCTTGCAGTCAGCCCCGTTGCTTTGGGCTAACTTTCCCATGCAACGAATTATGCGGTTACGTCACGAGTATAGCGCAGTGCCACCCATAAGAGGCCTCTCTCGGATGGAGGCCATGGTTCAGTTGGGGATGGCAATATGACAGAGCCGAGACGATTACCAGGCAATGGCCCCGGAAAAACGCCATAACATCGTTTTAAATGGTCGGACCAACTCAGGAGGGACATCCTTGCCTGTTGGCAAATAACCTTAACTTCACTAAGAAGATTCATGCAGAGGTTACATGAACTTTGGGTCAATATGCACCCGCAATATGCTCATAAAACACCTTTGTATTTAAGAGATCAGGTATCCCTTTTAACGCAAAAACGGATATGAAGCTCATTTCCAGAAGAGTAACATCCTCCAGCGAACATACCACCCGTTCCAGCAAGAACACCTTTGCAGATAGCCGATAATGTCAACATGAGAAGCAGGAGCACAAGACTCAACTAAAAAGTGTTTCTCAGGATGAAAAAATTAGCTGAAGCTAATACTGCTCTTTCCGATTTGCTCCCCGAAGATGTTAATCTCTGGAATCTAAATTGTGTCGTTTACGAGAAGGCGCTCTCCTTACTTAGCGACAATAGAAGTAACGATACTTCAGTACGCCTGACTAAAACTCGCAAACGTATTGCACAGCTTAATTTAAAAATTAAAACGGCGCACATTGGACCTTTTTTGAAATTCTGTCTCAAAATTGTAGAACTTTGGATCGGAAAGACCTAGAGGGATGTTTCTTTTTAAATTAAAGAAAAAACCTTTCCGAATATAGAAAAATGATAGAGAATGTCAAAACAAATAATTTCGACCTTGAAAATCTGAGTTGAAGATGGCATTTTTGGCCAAAAAAATCGTTTATTGCATACTAAAAACGCTTAGATGTTACATTTTATGTGCTATACATGTTTTTATATAGATTTTTGCATGCCCAATCCGAATCTGATGTGTAAATCGTTGTAAGATAAAATCCAAAATGGCGAAGGCAATATGGCGGACCAACATTGTAAAAGGAAACCGATTTGACTAAAATTTCCTACAAGGAGGTTTTTCGGGTCGCTGATTTCAAATCCAGGGTCAAAATTAAAAAATTGAAAATAGCGGTACCAATATGACGGACCACAATTATAGAACAAAATTTGTTTGACATAAAATAGCCCATCGGTGGGTTTGCAGGTGGCTGATTTGAAATTTAAAGTCAAAATTCCAGAATTTAAAAAAGCCATACTGAATCCGCCATTTTTAATTTTCTAATTTTGACCCTGGATTTGAAATGAGAGACCCAAAAAACCACCTTACAGCAAATTTTAGTCAAATCGATTTCTTTTTACAATGTTGTTTCGCCATTTTTAATTTTTTAATTCTGACCCCGGATTTGAAAAAAGAGACCCAAAAAAAACCCGAATAGCATTCTTTAGTGAAATCGGTTTCTTTTTACAATGTTCTTCCGCAATATTGGATCCGCCATTTTGAATTTTTGAATGTTGACCCTGGACTTGAAATCAGCGACCCGAAAAATACCTTTGTAGCAAATTTTAGTCAAATCGGGTTCCTTTTTCAATTTTGGTCGGCCATATTGGATCTGCCATTTTGATTTTTTAAATTTTGACCTTGGAATGTCATCTTCAACTCAGATTTTCAAGGTCAAAAATTTTTTTTTTTTACTTTCTCTATAATTTTTCTATATTCGGAAAGGTTTTTTCTTTAATTTAAAAAAAAATATCCGTCTAGGTCTTTCCGATCCAAAGTTCTACGATTTTGAGACAGAATTTCAAAAAAGGTCCACTGTGCGGCGAGACTGCATGCATAAAATATGCAGTTCGTGATTAGCTACCTAACATTAAATAAAAAATTCACTGCAAAAGATAGGGCACTTGCTCGAAACTTAAGGAAAGCAAATCCCACGCTGAACAAGTGTAAACTGTTGACCATCAAGCAACACTGGATGCAAAAAACAATATCTCTTTCAACAGCGAAACAGCGCCTTAAACGGCGAGTGAAGTGGATTCAGGGAAATTCCACCTTGTTACTCATCCTATCCGTCTGTTCAATAAAACGTCACGTGCCGTTAAAAATGTGCCTAGTCGAGAAGAGATTCAAGTCTTCTGGGAGCAAGTATATGAAGATACTTCTCAGTTAAATGAAGACACTTCAGATATAGCACTCTGTCGTAACTATTGCCAAAGGCAAAGGTTACAAGGTCCAGAGGAAGAATGTCCACTAATTACTGCTGAAGAAGTGAAGAAAGTTATCGCTAGAACAATGAACTTTTCAGCGCCAGGGCCAGATAAAATCAGCAAATTTTGGTGGAAGCAGTTCACTTCTACGCACCAACATCTAGCTCGTATATTTACTACTTTCTTAAACGGAGAACAACCCATCTGACAGTGGCGAGTGGAAGGACGCACGGTCTTGATCACTAAGACCGGAGATTTGTCAAGCCTAAAGAACTACAGGCTCATAGCTTGTTTAAACACCAGCTACAAGCTATTCACTGGCATCCTCAAAGAGAGAATATTAACATTTATCAAGCCAGTATGGAGTGCAATAGTTGAATAACGTGGATGCAAGAGAGGGCTCGCATGTTGTAGGGAAAACCTGTTTGTAGACAGGTGTATTAACCAGGACTCGATCAGGTATCGACGCAATCTGTCCATGGCTTGGATTGACTACCGCAAGGCATTCGATAACACGACCATGAGCTACTTATTAAGCTCCTTGAGTGCCTGGAGGTGCAACCAATAATAGTGAGATGCATAAAAGAGCTTATGCTCTTGTGGTGGACAAGATTTGTCATAATATCTGACAAAAGACAAGTGACTACCAGCTATATCACATATAAGAGGGGGGTTTTCCAAGGAGACTTTTTAAGTCCGATACACTTCTGCATCTCCCTCTTGCCTTTATCTATTGTGCTCCGAGAGAAAAGCTCTGGATACCTATGTGGCCAGCCGAACAGAAGAGAATATAAGGTCAACAACCTTTTATACATGGACGACCTTTAACTCTTTGCTTCCTCGAAGGAGGCCCTTAAAATCCTTGTGGATGCGGTAAATAGGTACTCTAAAGCGATTGGCATGAGCTATGGACTGAAAAAGTGTGCCTGCGTCCACCTACACCAAGGAAGACTTGAAACTACATCACCGCGTGACGATTAGGATGTTCAACTCACAGGTGGAAATACCACTCAACATCTTGGTAATGGAGAAACATATACATATCTTGGAATAACGCAAGCGGAAACCCCAAATGTGCATTGAAAAAATTTATCGCCAAATTCTCAGAAAAATTTGGGCTTCCAAATTATCTGGAAAGAATACGATCCAGGCCACCAATATGCTGGCCGTTCCTATACTGCTCTACACGTTTGGTGCAGTAGAATGGAACGTCGATGAGTTGCAGCAACTTGACCTAGATCTTCCGTACCTATAATATATACCTTTCTGAACCGTGACGCAGCTAGGGCCGCAAAGGGGCTTGGCCTCCCATTCGATTTCAGCAATACGACACATTGCCTAGCATCACTAACACCCTTGGTGCTCAAACGTCGTGTACAGGAAGCATAACGGCATCATCCGTAGAGAAGAACTCTCGATGGGTCTGCCCAACATGTTTCTCAAGTCTGTTGCATTGAGATCGGAGACTGAGGGACTTCATTTTGCCTGTCAAGACGGCGTTATAGACACCTTAGTTTACCGCGAGCGGATAATGAATTTACCTGTAGGCGATACCAACTGCCGAGCGTACAAGCAAGAGCCAGAAACACTTGGACATGTTCTCAGTGGATGCTCAAAGTATACATGCTACGTGTACATTGAGACACACAATGCGGCTCTAAAAGTGTTATATTACCATCCGAGGCACTTCTATGGTGTTGATCTATTGCCCGTCTTGCCATACACCCAGGGGGAACTCGAGTCCATTGTGGAGAATGATCAGTGTAAGATCTACTGGAATTTCTCATTCTCCACCACTCAACGTATCAGTGCTACGAAGCCTGATATTGTCCTCCAAGATCTGAAGACCAAGATAATTTACGTGATTAAATTCTCGACACCAGCCGATGGTAATATCACGGAATCGGCTGTCTTGGAAGTATGAAAGCTTCATTTCTTAGCCAACTTAATACGATTCCGGCTTGCCAGCGTCAGGCTCATTCCGTCGCGAACCGGATGCAAAAGTGATATTCTGGGATCACTTCATCTGGTCCGTCAACACTTTTCCTCATAACATTCTACAACGATTGGTAGCTCTAAAAAAGTATCCACAAGTGAAACCTTTATCTCCAATTGTCCCGTCTGCTGTATAAGTCATTTGCGGCTATAGACCTGACTCCAAGGAACAGTGTTGCAGGATGTTGTCTCGCGTAAATTTCCCGCTCTTGCTTACCTTCTAGGACAGAAGGAGCAGAAGTGGATAACGTACACGTTCCAGTTGCGTCGGGATTGGTTGCCTAAAGGAACTATAATCGTAGCTTCCGGAGCCTACAACTTCTCAAAACAATAATAATATTAATACGATGAATCACGCACATTCTCTACTTATCCTCGAGTTATGAGAAATGTCAGTGGCCACTATCGAGCAATTTTTAGGTGACATAGTCAAACACAACAAAATTCCTCGATGAATCACGCGTTCGAATTTACTAAAACTGGTTACGATGATTCAATCTTTGACCGCTATTTCTCATCTGTAGACGATCGCAAATGACCGATACTAAAATAGTAAACTGAAAAAAATTCCGTAAAGCCCATGACATTCATTAATTATCCCTTTTATAATCGTTGTAAATAATTTCAAATTAAATTTCTAATGTTAATCAATCGTGTCCACTAACCAATTCTAAAACACACATCCCTCCACACCATTCACCTTTACAAATTGTAAATTCAAACGGAGCAAGCTCCGAGATCTGTTGCCAAATATAACATCGGCCCAGATGAGCGAAATCTAGTCAAATTATTTTGAAAATTCTGTTTGTGCATAATTTTTACGTCAGTTGGTGAAATATGAATCTTCCGTCATGGAAAAGCTCAGCTTCACTTTCCCGTTTAAATAGATGCTCACAGGAAAACCTGTATGGCAATTCAAAGGTCCAGAGTCACTTTTGCTGCTGTTTATCCTCTATCAATCCTCCTTCACTCAGGAGACACAACTTGGTGAAAAATCCTGTTGAGATATTATGAATTAACACTGAATCTTTTCACATTTCACAATGAAAGTTGAGCCAGATAAGAGAGAGAAAAATTTCAAATACGTTGTGGGAAAAACGTACTTTTGAGGACTGATTTCTCCAAGGAAGCTTCCTCTCGAGCGCCTCTCTCCCATTTTCCGCCAATTCAACTGGAACCAATCGCCTTCGCCAACTAGCTGATTGTAGCGACAGTTTTCCTTTTTGCTCAATCATTACTTTCAACCTGGTGCTCAATTGGATATGCAAAGTCCTGGCATCATCATGATATCGATTTTCCGCTACCACTGATTTAGGTGAACGTCATACATATACACCCACTCACACATATCCCCGCTGTTACATGTCCCTACTCCCGTTAACATTTAATTTGCGGGAAATCTCATCATTTTAAATTTAAGATTGCCGATCCCACAACAGATATAGCTGGATAGATAAGAGATAGAATGAAGTAAAGCTGGATAAACAATTAGTAGAAAGATATGCAGGTGGAATGTGAATAGACGAGGGATAGGCTGGGATAAATATATTGAGGAGTAAGCGAACAAAACATGATAAATCCATTCGAGATGATTCATCAATAATTAGACAAATGCCGTATTTCAAAAACACCAGAGATAAAAGAAAAATTTAAATAGGATCATTGTAGATGAAACCATGTGAGCAGGTGTGCTGTGGAGTTGAACGGAACACATTAAAGCACGGCAATCACAAGTAAAAAATTTATATTCAAATAATCCAGACACACGTTACATAATGTGTACTATGCTAGGGCGCGGTCACGATCAGAATGAATCAACCGGCCAGTACATATACACAGGTTAAAAATCCTTAGTATATATGGTGTCATACACATTCAGTCATACATATAGATCGACCGCGTATCGCTCGATGTGAATCACTCACGTTCACATCTTGCTAATACACAACACTTCCCTTCGAGGCGGGGTCGATGATTGGTAGACGACCTCAAAATTCCAAGGTCCAGCATTTCAAACATCGCTGATGTTTTGGCCTCGGCAATGCTTTGGTCAGCATATCAGCAACCATGTCATCAGTCGAGACATGTTCCAGCTTTAACTGCTTCTTTTGCAATACTTCACATACGAAGTGGTGTCGCACGTCGATGTGATTGGTTCTGGCATGAAAAATGGGATTTTCGCCAAGTCGTTGGGCTCCCATATTGTCATTCAGAACCGTTGCGTTAGCCAGGCTCGCGAATTCTAGTTCTTCCAGAAACCCTCGAAGGTGTATGGTTTCCTTGGCAGGTTCTGCTAGTCCCATATATTCAGCTTCCGTTGATGACAAGGCGACTGTTCTCTGTTTCTTGGATTCCCAAGAAATTGCGTCGTTTCCGAGAACAAAAGTGTACTCCATGTACGAACGCCTATCCATTGACAAGCTGGCCCAATCCGCATCGACGTATGCTTTGAGACCTTTGAGCCCTAGTTCAGCTGGTCCTTTCAGATAGCGCAACACACGCTTTGCTGCCGTCCAGTGAATTTCGCCGTAATAGGTGTTAAATTGACTGAGTGCACTAACAGCATGTGCTATGTCAGGTCTCGTTGCAACAGCTAAGTACATAAGTGCACCCACCAATTCTCTAAAAGGCAGCTTCCTCTCCTTGACGTCTGGATCCAGCTCTGATTTCGTCATTTTCACGTTTACATCCATAGGAATACTGAAAAATTTCGAATCTGTCATTCCAAGGCGTTCTAATACATCTCTTATGTATCCCATTTGGTGCATTCCAATCTTATACCCGTCTCGTGCAAACTCAATTCCAAGACAGTATTTCGGGTCGCCGAGCTCCTTGATTTCAAATTCCTGTGACAGGTATTCTTTGAATTTAAAAATCTTACCTTTATTCCGTGATAGGACCAGAATGTCGTCCATGTAAACGGCGATCAAGAGCGTGTCTTCCCCTTATCCTATACAGTACACTCAAGGGTCTGCGTTAGTTGGCATCGCTCCGAATTTCATCATAATTTCGTCCAGTTTTTCGTGCCAGCTTCTTCCGGCCTGACGCAGGCCGTATAAGGATTTTTTAAATAAAACTACCTTGGCTCCAGTTTTCACTTCCTGGAACATCCTTTCTGCTTTGATCCTTATTTCGCTGCAACTCCTTTCCATGTGGACGATAGCTTCCAAGGCTCCCTTCAGATATTTTAGTGTCTCCATAAATATTTGCTCCTTGATGACACCGTTCAGATACGCCGTTGTAATATCCAGCTGCTTGACCGTCATTCTATAGTTCGCTGCCAGAGTGACTAGCAGACGAATAGAACTCAAGCGAGCTAGTTGCTACATTGAAGTGTATTCCCGGTTGCTGAGCGAAGCCTCGTGCCACGATACGAGCCTTTCTTCTATCCAGTGAGCCGTCTGGTTTATATTTGTTTCTTAAAACCATTCGGCTTCCGATGATATTTTTATTTACAGGACGTTCCAGGAGTAGCCAAGTGTCATTTTTCAGGATTGACCTCACTGCTTCAATCATTGCTTGGAGCCAGTCCTCGCCATCTGGACCAGATATTGCTTGCTTTGCAGGCATTTCTGCTAGAAAAGCTTCCTGAAATTCAACATACCTGGCTTCAATCTCTGCAGCATGATACTGCTTATGGTCTACCCCTGAGTCATGTCAGGATCTTCCGTGGTCTTCCTGGACCTCTTCTTTCTTCTTCCGCTGCGCCGTCGTTCTCACCATCCTCGTTCTCCGCTGCATCTTCGTTTCCGTCGATCTCGATCTCTTCCCCCTCGTTCCTTTCATCCTGTTCGTCCTCGTCAATGAGAATAACGTCAATTTGATGATTCTCAGGTGGTTCAGTCTCGATGTCGACTGTATGAGGAAGATTTACGTCTTCCTTCTATTCTGAATTTTCGGGAAGAAAATCATCGTAGCAATTTTCTGAATTACCTGGTGGCGATTTTAAAAACTTGACGTCGCGCGTAGTTTCAATTTTCTTTTCCTCAGGGATCCATACCCTATACCCTTTTGATTCCGCTGAGTAACCTAGGAAAATTCCTTCCTTGCCACGTGCTTCAAGCTTTCCCTTTTTAGAGTCTCTATCCAAAACAAACACATTGCATCCAAATTCCCGGAAATAACCTACGTTCGGAGTTCTTGCGGTCCATGCTTCGTACGGCGTCGGTCCATCCAGGCTCTTAGTTGGACATCCGTTCCGAATATAATTCGCAGTTGATACTGCTTCTGCCCAAAAATATGAAGGTAAACCTGATTGGATTAAAAGCCACCTAGTCATTTCCAGGAGAGTGCTATTCTTTCTCTCTGCTGTTCCGTTTTGTTCCGGGTTGTAGACGACGGTGCGTCTTCTTTGAATACCGTATTTCTTCAAATATTCGTTGAATTCCTCAGAGGGATACTCAGTACCGTTGCAAGATTGTAGGATCTTGATTTTTCTTTCCTTTTGATTTTCTACAAGTGCTTTAAAATCTTTGAAAACATCAAAAGATTCGCTTTTCTTCCTGAGAAAACGCACTTCACACCATCTGGAGGTATCATGGATTAGGGTCATGCAGTATTTCGCTCTACCCTTGGATTTGATTCGCATGGGACACAAAGATCACTGTAAACTATGTCCAAAATTTCCGTTTTTCTTTCCGATTTCTTTGGAAAAGGGGTTCTCGTCATTTTCTCGCGTAGGGATATTTCACATTGCAATTTGCTTTCACTTTTTCCGAGATCTACGCCAAGCACTGTTTTATTTCGATTCTCAGTGCAGAGATCCTGCACGTTTAAGTGTCCTAGGCGACGGTGCCATGTTTTCGAATTTTCCGATGGCTTTTCCGCGTCACTCGACCTTTCCGAAATTTGTCTAAAAGATTCCTGTTTAATTTCGCGTACGTAGTATCAGTCTCCGGCGCGATCGGTTATCGCTTTAATAATTCCATCACTACCGGTAGCAGTGGCGTGATATTTGGTGAATAACACTTCGCAGCCTTTATCCGACATCTTAGAGACGGACAACAAGTTCGCGCGCAGGTCAGGGACGTTCGTTAGATTGACGTTTTTCACTTTTCCGTCAACTTCCGTGTTGGACAATACTGTTCCCTTAGCTGCGATTTCAGTAGAGTCACTACTCGCTAAATTCAATTTTACGCGTTTCGAATCGTCTATTTCCATGAACTCGTGTATTTCGTTGCACAAATGCGACGTTGCGTCACTGTCGATACACCATTTTCGGCCGCACGTGTCATTTTCCGCGCGTAGAGCTTCATGCTCATGCGCGTCTGCGAAATATTCCACCGCACATAGAACTACATATTCGTCAGTCTTCATCGAGGGTCGGCTATTCTCGCGTTTATACTTACAGTCGGAGTTTTTTTGGGTGATTTTCCCGCATTTATAGCATCGAAATTTAAATTCTTCTTTGCTAGCACTGCTCGTACTACTTGTATTTCCCGGCTTCCCCTTGTTCTGATTACGGCGTTTCGCAATCATCGCGTTTTGAGTCGAGCCGCGAATACCATTTTTACGGGCGTCACTTTCCTCGATCACCTTTACCCAATGTGTTTCTGGTATCGGTAAATCATCCCGAGACCCGATTGCACACCTGAAATTTTCGAAACTAGGCAGAATAAGAGCATGATCGCTTGCAAATCTTCGTTTATGGTAACCTCCAATCCGCTTAATTAGTCGATCGCGTCAAAGAATTTTCGAACGTGTTCATGTACATCGTCGCTGTCTTCCATTCGCTGAAGTAAAAGCTTTTTCAACAGGGTAGCTTTCCGAGCTGGCCCTTTCGATTAGTATATAGGTTCAAGTTTAAACCACACTTCGCGAGATGTTACGCACCCCTTCACTTGTTTTAATTCGGAGGGATGAATCGACAAAATAAGATCAGATTTTGCTTTGCTGTCGGAATTATTCCACTGTAGCACTGCAGCATCCGTCACGGAGGTGCCTGTCAGGCAACGGGATTTCGCCGTTTACGTAGCCCCACGCATTGTTTTTAATTAGTAATTCTTCAATTTTCATTTTCCAGGTATCATAGTTTTCTTTATTTGAAGGTTTCGATTCGCGTAAAGCTAGGCGCGCTCATTTTGCTTAGATTCAACTAAACCACGCGGCACGTTAACCTCAAAAACCTTTGTCCGCACGATTTCACGTGTTTTTGCACTTCAACGCTAATTCCAGTTATCTGGATCTATAACCTGTGAGCAGGTGTGCTGTGGAGTTGAACGGAACAAATTAAAGCACGGCAATCAGAATTAAAAAATTTATATTCAGATAATCCAGATACACGTTACATAATGTTTACTATGCTAGGGCGTGGTCACGATCAGAATGAATCAACCGGCAATTACATACACATAGTAAACATCTTAGACGGCGACATGGATCGGTGTGCAATCTTTGTGAAATCTGTAAAAACTTTGTGAAATCATTTTAGTTTAAGTTAATAAATGCTTTAAAATTTTTTTTAAATTTTTGGTAAATTTTTTATGTATTTGCGAAATCTTTGTGAAATCGTTCGACTATAAGTTAACGTTTAACGTGTAAAAATAAAAGTTATTTAAGTAAAAATTATTTACATGTTATTGTATCGAACATTTTCAAATAAAATAATTGCATGTAAAACAATTAGAGAGGCGCTCCGCGCGCGTATGAGCTTTTATTATTGTTAAAAGGAACACTGAAAGAAATGCTTGTGGATTATTAGCCATATGATTATGGTTGAGAATTTCTATCTGAGTTAATCAAGAAATATTTCCCTTTAAACTAAGACGTATTTCTATTTCGAACCATGTAGATAGAAGATATAAGAATACTGGTGTAGATAAGGTAGCATGTTTGATTTATTAATTCAATTCTCCCAAGAAACATCCATGCCGAGTATGGCTCGATCACCCCAATTTTGGCTGAACGAAAGCTTCGTTAGCCCGCTATCAAAATACGTTTGCTTGCTGACGCCACCTGGCACAATCTGAAGCAATGCATGTGCACTTTAGTGAAAATTAAAGGATAATGTGTTTGTGCTGCAACAGGAATATAAATTGCACCTAGAAACATACTATCAACTTTTGATTTTTGAGGAGTTCAATTTAATATTAAGTTATATAAGTTACGTTAATATCAAAACTCGTTTTTCCAGCCGAACTCTATAAAAAACTTCAAAATACTTGATTTGTAGTATGTGAATTTATATTTCCTTTAATTTTGTCTAGTTGGAGCATGCAAACTTTGATAGGAAAGATTCAGCCATACAAGTCTATAACTTAGGAATATGATTTAGCATACTTTACGGATAAAATATTCTTGTTCTAGCTACAATACGTTATCATAATAGTATGCCTAAAATGACATTCCACATGGTTGTAGCTGAGCGAGCAATACAATATGATTGGAATAACCAGAATTAAGCGTGTATCCGCCAATAATTTCTTTCAGTTAACCTGAAACTATCGGAAAAATTTTACTTAGTAACAATTTACAAGATACAAAACGCGCTTTTTCCCGCCTCTCACTGGCGGGTGGTCACCCTGTTAATTATCTAGATTGCCTCTCACCCTAAAAACATTCCTTGGGATGCCAAAAAAAAA
>CAKNWW010316996.1:15717-27629 GCA_932074435.1 Andricus kollari | reverse complement strand
AATTCCGCAAAATGAAAAAATTGCCTTAAAATCTTCCACAAACTTTTCTGACAATTTTGGAATTTTTTCGAAATGTTTTGAAATCTTGTTCAATTTTATTTGGAAAAGTTTTTCATTCTCTTGAAACCTTACATTCTGAAAAAGATTCTGAAGTTTGTTTGGAAATCTTTAAAAATCGATTTTTTTTCTAATTTTATGAAATTGACTTTTTGTTTAAAATTTTATGAAATTTTTGCGAAACTTCTTAATATTTCTTAAACTAGCACAGATTTTTTGTAAAATGTTGTAAACGTGCAGAATTGAAAAATGTTGCTTTAAAATTTTCCACATTATTTTTCGAAATTTTAGAGAATCATTTTTAAATATTCTCTTGAAACCAGATAAAACATTATTTAAATTTTACCAGGAATTATAAGCAAACTTTTTCATTTTCTTGAAACCATCAAAATTCGCAAGGCGAAATTTTCGGCAAAATTCTCTCCATTATTCACGTACATCACAAAAAAAACTTGATAAAATTTCAGTCTAAAAAGCTGTACGGCGAAATTTTCGGCAAAATTCTCTCCATTATTCTCGTACATCACATCGGCCTAAAAGTACAGCCAGCGCCACCCTCGGCCGTATTTAATAACGTAATTTTCACCGCACTGAACTCTTTAACGCCGACTAACGACGATATGAAGCGACCCACGTTCCAGATCAGAGACAAAGAGTAGGAGACCGAGGTGACCGCAACAATCAATTTTTGATCGCCATTGATTATGTTATTATGATGTTGCACTCCCATGGCAGATTAAAGCAATGGATGAAAGCAGAAACTCATGACAGTGAAAGAGACAAATAGATCTATCCGTCTCTTTCACTCTCATGAGTTTCTGCTTTCATCCACTGCTTTCATCTGCCATGGGAGTCTACACACTTTTAAGAGGAGAGAAATATAAAGGTTTTCTGTAATTGGTAGTTCAAGTTCGTAAATAATCGAGTTTCAGATTATATTAAATATTTTTGTCTTTTCTCGCATATATATTGAGATTATTTTTGCAAAAAATCTTTTGGACATAATTGAAGCGGTCTGCGCAAGCTCGAGAATACTCTCGACTTGGCAGCTCTCTGATTAGTGCGCTTACTTCATGAGTAACCACGGGTTACGCGTGAAGTGAGCGTTAAGGTAAGTGGTAACGCTATGAAGTTGGCTGAAATGCATGTCGTGTTTAGAATAGGAGCGACGGGCTACGCATGAAGTGAGCGTTAAGGTAACGCTGTGAAGTTGGCTGAAATGCATGTCGTAACTCATGAGAGTGAAAGAGACAAATAGATCTATCCGTCTGTTTCACCCTCATGAGTTTCTGCTTTCATCCACTGCTTTCATCTGCCATGAGAATCCACCCTGAGAGTGGAATTCGATAAAGGCCCAAAATGCAAAGCAGACAACTAACAGCCAATTACAGAACACTTTTAAGAAGAGAGAAATATAAAGGTTTTCTGTAATTGGTAGTTCAAGTTCGTAAATAATCGAGAGTTTCAGATTATATTAAATATTTTTGTCTTTTCTCGCACATATATTGAGATTATTATTTTTGCAAAAAATCTTTTGGACAGAATTGAAGCGGTCTGCGCAAGCTCGAGAATACTCTCGACTTGGCAGCTCTCTGGTTAGTTCGCTTACTTCATGAGTAACCACGGGCTACGCATGAAGTGAGCGTTGAGGTAACGCTATGAAGTTGGCTGAAAGAATAGGATGAAATCGACATTTTGTTTGAAATTTTATGAAATCTTTGCGAAACTTCTTAATATTTCTTAAACTAACACAAATTTTTTGTAAAATTTTGTGAACGTGCAGAATTGAAAAATTTTGCTTTAAAATTTTCTACATTATTTTTCGAAATTTTAGAGAATCATTTTTAAATATTATTCTCTTAAAACCAAATAAAACATTATTTAAATTTTACCAAGAATTATAAGCAAAGTTTTTTATTTTCTTGAAACCATCAAAATTCGCAAGGCAAACTGTTGGGCGAAATTCTCTCCATTATTCTCGTACATCACAAAAAAAACCTTGATAAAATTTCAGTCTAGAAAGCTGTACGGCGAAATTTTCGGTAAAATTCTCTCCATTATTCTCGTACATCACATCGGTCTAAAAGTACAGCCAGCAGCACCCTCGGCCGTATTTAATAACCGACCGTAGCAATCAATTTTTGATCGCCATTGAATATGTTATTATGATGGTGGACTCCCATGGCAGATGAAAGCAATGGATGAAAGCAGAAACTCATGACAGTGAAAGAGACAAATAGATCTATCCGTCTCTTTCATTCTCATGAGTTTCTGCTTTCATCCACTGCTTTCACTGCTTTCACTGCTTTACTTTTGAAAAATCTTTTGGACATAATTGAAGCGGTCTGCGCAAGCTCGAGAATACTTTTGACTTGGCAGCTCTCTGGTTAGTTCGCTTACTTCATGAGTAACCACGGGTTACGCATGAAGCGAGCATTAAGGTAAGTGCTAACGCTATGAAGTTGGCTGAAATGCATGTCGTTTTTGGAATAGGATAGTTCACATAGAAATGTTGTATTTATTATTAAATAGGTTGTAGCTGCATAACAAATTTCAAAGTTTCGTAGGAAAAAGTGTTTTGAAATACATTCTTCGTTGATTCCGTAAACAAATTAAGCCTATTATTTGAAAAATGGCCAAACTCTCAATTTGGTCATTAAAATTGTTAAAATAATTATTAAATCTTGGAAATTTCAAAAGCATAATAGAGAAAAGTAATCGAAAATATATTGATAGTTAATTTTGTAAAAAAAATGACCCTATTCGTTGAAAAGTATCCAAATTCTGAATTTGTTTATGAAAGTTGTTTAAATAATTAAAAATTCTTGTAAATTTACAAAACATAATAAAAATTTATCGGAAAGACAATCTTAGTTGACTCCGTAAACAAATTGTGTTTATTCCTTGAAAAAAACACAAACTCTGAATATACTTATGACAATTGTTAAAATAATTAATAATTATTGTAAATTTTCAAAGTATCATAGGAAAGAGTTATTTGAGAAACATTCTTTATTGATTCCGCAATCAAATTGAGCCTATTCTTTAAAAAATAGCCAAACTCTTAATTTATTTATAAAAATTTTTCAAATAATAATTCATTTTCGGAAATTTGCAGAGCGTTATAGCGAATAGTCACCGGAAAGATATTTTTACTTAATTCTGTAAAAAATGGAGCCTATGCGTTGAAAAATAGCCAAACTCTTAACTTTTTAATCGAAATTGTTAAAATAATTAAACATTTTTATGAATTTACAAAGCAGCAAAGAAAACAGTCATCTGAAAGATATTCTTAGTCGACTTCGTAATCAAAATGAGCCTATTCGTTGAAAAACAGCCAAACTCTGAATATGTTAATGAAAAATGTTGAAATAATGAATAATTATTGTATATTTTCAAAGCATAGTAAAGAGTTATCAAAAAGACAATCTTAGTTGACTCCGTAAACAAATTGTGTCTATTCCTTGAAAAAGCTTAAACTCTGAATATGTTTATAAATTTTGTTTAAAGGAATCTGTATTATCATCAGAGAATAACAGAACATGTCTAACGTCTTTTTCAAACTAGATGCAGTTATTAATTAAAAATCATTTTAAATTAATTTCTTTCTGAAAAAATATCTTCTCCTTTCACTCCGCTGGGATTCGAACCACAGCACTTCTGATTTTCGGTCAGGTGCTTTTCCCATAAAGACGCTTCGTCAGGCTTGAATTTTTGCCCATGTATTACATAACACAAGTTTCCTCCTACACGGATGAATTGTTGGATGTAGTATTTTTACCACATAATCTCATCAATGGCATAATACAGAAAAAGAAAGCCTCCATTTTTTGAAAAATGGTCTTGTTTTTGTTATATTTTAATTAATCGAAAATGTGGTTCATTTATGCGCCTGGAAACGAGCAATCCGCCACCGGGAAAGTAGCCACGATGATACAAAAACAGGCGCTCCAAATGGGCACAGCAGAAATGGACACGGTTGAACGAAATTGATAATTATTAAGATATGAAGAAATTGAATTTTAATATGCTGCATTAGATTCCTTATATACTTTCGAGATTATTAAAAAAAGATAGAAAAAATCGGTTAACCCGTTCAATTTCTGTTGGGAGTTTTGATAATATTGCATTTTATTTAAGATAAACTCCAATATTGAGAATACTGACCCATTTTCCTAATCCTTTTTTTTTTCATTTTTTTCTTCAATTATATAATTTCCAAATTGTATCAGCTAATAAAAATATCATCGATTCAAGTTTTGCGCAATTTTAGAGATTGTAACAGTATTCATTGTCGGGCAGTGATTAATTTTGGTCTTTATCGAAAGACTGAAGCAGATTCGAGAAGAATCTGATTGTATATAGTCTGATTAATCAATTCATTATTGCTTCCTCATAGATGGAGGTTTGTAATCACCTAAATTTTCGAATATACTTTTTTGACATATTTTGATATAATTCGACCCCAGGAGCTCGAACATAAATTTTACAAAAAACGTATGTGTGTGTAACTTTTTTTTCTTCACCATATCGCGAAAAGGAAAAGAGCTATGATCATGATGAAATTTTGATGAAAAGCAGCTAGTTAAAAAATCATTATTTTGTGAAACTCGTTTCTTTTTGGTTCAAAATTAATTTTGTACACTTATAATGTAATTTCAATTCTTCGTTGAATATTCATACTTTTTCATATTGAAAATAATAATTAAATAGATCAAAATTAAATCATTTTTTTTATTTATAATTGATATTGAAAATTATTTTACCTTTCTCGTTGAAAGTTTCTTAAAAATTCGTCTTTTTGGGCAGAAAATTAATCTTCTTGCTTGAAATTTCATCTTTTTGGGTTAAAGATGCAACTATTTGGTTCAAAATTAAACTATAGTTTCAACTATTATACTTTTAATACTTTTTTTATACTTTATAATTTTAACTTAGTATAATATGTTAAAAGTTGCAAATGCATTTTTGTTGGTAGAAAATTAATCTTTTGAGTTCAAAATTCATCTGTGTACGTTAAAATTCAACTATTAATTTGAAAATGTTATTATTGGGTTGAAATATCAACTTTTCAGGTTAAAACGTCAACTATCATCTCCAAATTTCTTCTTCTTTGGCTTGACAATTCATCTATTTTGGCATGAAATTTAAGTATTTCGACGAAAATTAACTTTTTTGCTGAAAATTCAACCATTTGAGTATGAGTTCATCTTTGCAACTTGAGAATTGAAGTAGTTAGTTGAAAATGAAATTGTTTTTCGTTGAAGTTCAATATTTTTGGTTAAGAAATTCGACCATTTCCTTGAAAATGTATCTTTGCAGGTGTAAAATTCAATTATTTATTTAAAAATACCACTATGTTATTGAAAATTTGTTTATTTTTCTGGATATTTGAACTATTTGGTTGTCAATGTAACTGTTTAGCCGAAACTTACTTTTTTTTGTAGAAAATTGAAATTATTGCTTGGGAATTATTTTTTATGTTCAAAATTTTTCCTTTACGGTTTAAAAGTCAACTGCTTTCTAAAACGTTAGCCTTTTTGGGTAGGAGATACTATATATTTCGACTTGAAATCTTAGACATTTAAAGCGTTTCATATTGAATTGAATATGGTACCTACATTAATTTTTTTTCAATGAATTTATTCCCCTACTATATCTCTATTTTCTTGGAAAATCATCCTATTTCATGCATTTTGAGAGAATTTTTGGCTGTGAAGTCTGGGAGTATCAAAACACCTAAAACTCACGTTTAAAAACACGCACTCACTTTTCGTAGGATATGTTGGGAATGCAATTTTTCCATTCGAGATCTATGTTTTAGCCTCGTGAAATAGCTATAATACACTATCGACGATCGTTCGGGTAAGTTCGGGATAGCCGCTGAATACACAGAGTCCATTACATATGTTTTGTTGTTGTATTTGGTATGGTATTTGTTGTATGGTATAATTTGTTTATTTAATAAACAAATTATGTAAACAAATGCATAGTTTAGGCGGTTTTTTGGCAGAAAGTAATCGTTTTTCTTTCTCAGTACTTTTAAATTATATGAGTGGTAATGTTTAGTGATTAAGATTGGTCATTCGATATTATTTGTTTATTTTATGTACAAATTTTATAAACAAATGCATTGTTTGGTGATTTATAGACAGAAAGTAATAGTTTTTTTTTCTAATCGTCTTCAAATTATATAAGTGGTGATATTTGATGACAAGGAATTGGCAATTTGTTTATTTTATAAACAAATTTTATAAACAAATGCATAGTTTGCACATTTGTAGATAGAACGTGATCGTTTTTCTTTCTACTCGTCTTCAAATTACATGAGTGGTGCTACTTGGTGACAAAGAATTGGCAATTTTTTTATTTTATAAACAAATTTTATAAACAAATGCATAGTTTGACCATTTGTAGATAGAAAGTGATCGTTTTTTTTGTCTACTCGTCTTCAAATTACACAAGTGGTGATGTTTATTGAGGAAGAATTGTTAATCGATATTATTTGCTTCTGTCATAAACAAATTTAATAAAGAAATGCATTGTTTGACCATTTATAAATAGAAAGTGTTCGCTTTACTTTCTAATCGTCTTCAAATGACATAAGCGGTGATATTTAGTGACGAAGAATTGTCAATCGATATTATTTGCTTCTGTCATAAACAAATTTAATGAACAAATGCGTAGTTTGAACATTTATAATTAGAAAGTGATCGCTTTTTATTATTGCCTTCAAATGATATCACTGTAAATGCTTTGTGTTGTTCCAGAAGAATTACCTTCCAAGTTGTACTTGTCAATCATTTCAATAATTTCAGAATCCATTTCCAATTCATTCTTGCTCCACTTTGGAGACACTTTGAAGCCGATTAGAAAGGAAAACGATCACTTTCTATTAGAAATGGTTAAACTATGCATTTCTTTCTTAAATTTGTTTGTGACATAAACAAGTAATGTGGATTGACAATTCGTCATCACATTCGTAACTTTTGTAATTTGAATACTATTGGAAAGAAAACGTATTACTCTCTGTCTATAAATGACCTCGCGCATTTGTTAAAAAAATTTGTTGATAAAAAAATGAAATAATATCGATTGCCAATTCTTTGTAACCAAATAGCACCACTTACGTAATTTGAAGACGAGTAGACAGAAAAACGATCACTTTCTATCTACAAATGGTCAAACTATGCATTTGTTTATAAAATTTGTTTATAACAAGAACAAATAATTTCGATTGATGATTCTTCTTAAATAAACATCACAACTTGTGTAATCTGAAGGCGATTAGAAAAAAATCTATTACTTTCTGTCTATAAATCACCAAACAATGCATTTGTGTATAAAATTTGTTTATAAAATAAACAAATTGTTAATTTTTTGTCACCAAAAAGCACCTCTTATGTAATTTAAAGACGATTAGACAGAAAAACGATCACTTTCTATCTACAAATGGCCAAACTATGCATTTGTTTATAAAATTTGTTCATAACAAAAACAAATAATATTGATTTACAATTTTTCCTCAATAAATATCACCGGTTATGCCATTTGAAGACGATTAGAATGAAAAGCGAACACTTTCTAATTATAAATGGTCAAACAATGCATTTTTTTTATTTAATTTGTTTATTGCAGAAGCAAATAATATCGATTGACAATTCTTCCTCAATAAACATCACCACTTGTATAATTTGAAGACGATTAGAAAAAAAAACTTTTTTTTAATACTTCACTTTCTGTCTGTAAATCACCATAAAATAAATTTTTTTATAAAATTTGTTTATAAAATAAACAAATTGCCAATTCTTTGTCATCAAATAGCACCACTTATGTAATTTGAAGAAGAGTAGAAAGAAAACGAGTACTTTCTGCCTATAAATGACGGAACTGTGCATTTCTTTATAGAATTTGTTTATAAAATAAAGAAAATATACCATTCAACAAATTTTCATGATGAAACATGAGCCTGTTAATAAAATCAAGCAATTTTAACTTGAAAATATACTAATTTCCAATATCTTGACATTTGGTTAATATAATTTGCTTACAACAATTACATTCGATACCCTGTACATTATTTATATTTTTTGGATACTTCGACATTAATTTTCGTCACGTTTTTGATGTAATTTAAGAAAAAAATAAAAAAAAAGGATTAGGAAAATGGGTCAGTATTCTCAATATTGAAGCTAATCTTAAATAAAATGCAAAATTATCAAAACTCCCAACAGAAAATGAACGGGTTAACCGATTTTTTTCTATCTTTTTTTAATCGTCTCGAAATTATGTAAGGGATCTAATGCAGCATATTAAAATTCAATTTCTTCATATCTTAATAATTATCAATTTCGTTCAACCGTCTCGAATCATGTAACGCTCTAACAATAGGAAGGACGGATGAGTTACGAGGGACCCCCTGGGGTGAAGTGTCGCCGCTAAATTTCAAGCCCGAGTCCCAATTCCTGCTGTGTCCATATGGAGCGCCTGTTTCCGGATCATCGTGGCTACTTTCCCGGTGGCGGATTGCTCGTTACCAGGCGCATAAATGAACCACATTTTCGATTAATTAAAATATAACAAAACCAAGATTATTTTTAAAAAAACGAAGGCTTTCTTTTTCTGTATTATGCCATTGATGAGATTATGTGGTAAAAATATTACATCCAACAATACATCCGTGTAGGAGGAAACTTGTGTTATGTAATACATGGGCAAAAATGCAAGCCTGACGAAGCGCTTTAAGGGGCCTTCCCAGCATTATTGTCTGATTTTTTGCATACCTCATCTACGTATGGGTCTCTTTTGCTGCTAAGTCTCGGTTTTTTAAAAAAATGTTTATATTTGAAGTTATAAACAAAAAGAAAAGAACAATAGAAAAAAAATGCTGTGCATCTCAGTACTAGCTGAGTCTGTATTTTCGGGTTCTAGCCCGTTAGACCCTCTTCAAATTTAGGAGGCAGGCTCCTCGGAGCGCGAGTGGAGACTCGGGAGCGTGTCGAATTAGGCGAAACGAATGACCCTTCCATTGTTATGAGATGCAGGCCAGTTAAAAAAAACTGAAATTATTAAAGCATCGCGTGATTAAATTTTAATTAGCAGAAATGGTTTATTCATATAATTTCAAGAAAGTGAAAAAAAGATTCATGAAAATCGGATAATATTTGCAGTAATAATATAAATGTTGAAGTGCACACGCTAGTATGGTGAGATGCACCGCTAAATTTCCAAGAGAACCTTGGTCAGAGATTCTTGCATTTTCATTCGTTTATTCATTACATGTTTACTTGAAGTATGAGAAAATCGAGATTTTTCACAAAATCATTATTTACTCTTCAATAGCGGCTTGCATCTACTGTAAATCATCTTAAATCGATGCAAGGGTAGTCCCAGAATGCAAGTCATTTGATGATTGTCTGTTTTAATTGTTCTAAACAAATTACATTATCAAACAGCCACTTACTGCAATTTTGGTTGTAAAATATTTCTTTGCAGATGAATACGCTTTCAATTATAGTGAGAGTGACTGTTAGTCTCAATTGTTATGAGACATGAACAATTGTAAATGTTGTAAACAATTTTTTGCCGAAAATTGGAATTCGTTTCTTCCTTCATTATCCTTGGTCCTGACCTGATGGGACCAAACGGACAACGGATTCCAATTCAGTGACCCCCAAAATATAAGACCCACCTAGTCTGGTCCGTGTTGCAAGGGTTTAGATTTTGTGGTCCTGTGTAATTAATCGTTCTCGTAAATGTACATAAGCAACATATAAAAGATTAATGAAATAGTTTATTATGCACCTAGGGGGAGAAAAAGTGCCTCTCCCCCTCGACGCATACGATATTTTTTATAACAAATGGATGATTTCCGACATTTCTCGAAATACAGTCATGATTTCAGTCTATATTAAATTTTGAATAAAGAAGCATGAAATTTATGTTATTTCATTTCAAATTATCAAAAATTCAATAAAAAAATTTGCGGGAAATTGTTGGTAATTTTCGGTAATTTTAGAGGTCATTTATGGTAACATACTATAAATTGCCCATAATTCAATACAAATATTTCTATGAATTTCCGGAAACTTTCGGTCATTTATGGTAATTTAACAGGTAAATATGGTAACTTACTATAGATTACCCAAAATTCATTAAAAAAAAAATGTCCAGAAATTTATGAAAATTTTCCGTCATGTATGGTAATTTTACCGGTAAATATGGTAACTTACCATAAATTTCCGAAAATTTATGAAAAATGTCGGTAATTTATGTAATTTTACAGGTAAATACGGTAACTTACCACAAATTATCAAAAATTCATTTTTTATATATTTCCACT
This sequence comes from Andricus kollari, assembly GCA_932074435.1. Taxonomy (NCBI): domain Eukaryota; kingdom Metazoa; phylum Arthropoda; class Insecta; order Hymenoptera; family Cynipidae; genus Andricus; species Andricus kollari. The sequence goes on along the minus strand of CAKNWW010316996.1, from coordinate 17,230 downwards.
AATTTCCGGATATTAATGAAAATTTACGGTAATTTGATCAGTTATATATGGTAACTTTCCATAAATAACCGCAAAATTCTATTATCTGCAACCAACATTTCCTCTCCGTTTTTATGGTGAGTGGGCTGATAATCGTAAAATGCGAGCTCGTAGATGTATAATTTTCATTATTCAAATCTGACGTCACTTTTCAGTCCCTAGGGAGTAAAAAGTAGAACTTTAGCCCCGGTTGATAGGCGTTGAAATGGGCTGAAATCATGAAAACGGAATAATATTCTTGGTTAATTCTATAAAAAAATTTACCTCATTCGTTGAAAATAGCAAAAATTTGAATTTGTAAAGCAACATAGAAAAGAGTCTTTGGAAAGACATTCTTGCTTCATTCCGTAAACAAAAATTGTGCCTATTCCTTGAAAAATAGCCAAGCTCTGGATATCTTTCTAAAAATTGTTGAAATAATTAATAATAATTATTGTAAATGTGCAAAGTATCGTAGAAAAGAGATATTGAAAATACCTTCTTTGTTTACAAATTGAGCCTACTCTTAAAAAAAGCCAAACTCCTAAATTTGTTCATAAAAATTGTTTAAATAATGAATAAATCTTGAAAATTTGCATAACATTATAACAAAAAGTCATCGGAACGATAGCCTTTGTTAATTTTGTAAAAAATTGAGCCTATTCATTGAAAAATAGCTAAATTCATAATTTGTTTATAACATTGTTTAAATAATTAATAAATCTTGGAAATTTTCAAAGCAACATAGAAAAGAGTCATCGGAAAAATATTCTTAGTTAACTTCGTAAATAATTTGTGCCTATTCATTGAAAAACAGCCAAACCCTGCATTTTTTAATCGAAATTGTTTAAATAATTATTAATTCTTATAAATTTACAAAGCAACACAAAAAAGAATCATCGAAAAGATATTTTTAATTGACTCCGTAAAGAAATTTTTCCTATTCCTTGAAGAACAGCCAAACTCTGAATATGTTTATAAAAATGATTTAACTAATTAATAATTATTGTACATGTGCAAAGTATCGTAGGAAAGAGTGATTTGAAATACATTCTTTATTGAATCTGGAAACAAATTGAGCCTTTTCTTTTAAAAAATAGTTCACCTCTTTATTTGTTTATGAACATTATTTAAATGAATAAAAAATCTTGGAAATTGGTAGAGAATTATATAAAAAAGTCATTGGAAAGACATTCTTAATTAATTTTGTAAAAAAATCGAGCCTATTCATTGCAAAATAGCCGAACTCTGAATTTTATTATGGAAATTGTTTAAGTAATTAATAATTCTGGTAAATTTACAAAGCATCATAGAGCAGAAGATTATAAAAAAGTAATCGAAAAGATATTCTTAGTTAATTTCGTAAAAAATGGTGTCTATTCATTGAAAAATAGACAAACTCTGAATTTTTCAAATGAAAATTGTTTACATAATTAATAATTCCTGTAAATTTACAAAGCAACATGGAAGAGAGTAGTCGGAAAGATATTCTCAG
>CAKNWW010316996.1:2674-15617 GCA_932074435.1 Andricus kollari | reverse complement strand
CACAGGATGAATTCATATTTTCAATTCTTTAAGATTACAATAATAGTTACAATTAGATGGACGTCATATTCTTTGAAAATGTAACTGAACTTTAATTAAAATAAAATTCTAAACGTTCATAATTTTTTATTGTTAGTTAAAATTAGAAGGATGTAATATTGTGTTTGAAAATGTAAATAAAAGTAATATAAAATAAATTTCTAAATGTTCATAATTTGTATTGTTTATTATTCTAATAAAAAAAATTGTTTTCGATACAAACTGAGGCTATATCATTTTCAAAAGAAAAATTAGGCAACGAGTCAAAATATTAATTAAAATAGTAATTTTTTCTTTCAAAATAATTATCACAGGATGAAATCATATTTTCAATTGCTTAGAATTTCAGAAATAGTTAAAACATCAAAGAAGTCATGGTGGTCGAACATGTAACTAAAATATCAGAATAACATTTTTTATCGGATAATGTAAACATATGGCCTCTCGGATCTATGAAACAACACTGACACTGACACAACACATGCACAGTAGAACTGGGAACGATCACTCTATTGCAAAGTAACAAGACTCAAATCTACTTTCAAATATAGGATACTTGTTACATTATTTTTAAATTTATTTTTTATGACTCACTTGTAATCCTTTTTGGTAGTGATGCCGTTCTATATGGGAATTTTCGAGGTGAAAGTCAAGAAAAGGAAGGAATGATAACTTAAAGCTTCGCATTTCGAGACAGTTCGAGGCGGTCAAAATTTAGGCCTTAATAAGCGAGGCCTTCGGGCTCGGCTTGTAGTCTTGAGTTTCCTTCGACAATTGTGCATTTTTTCTTCACCGAACCGACCACCTCAAAAAGGCGAAAAAATTGAAGCTCTCATAGAATGTTCCTAGGTAGAATTTTTTAACTTTTTTAGACGAATTACATATGCCGAGTATCGTGAAAAACTTGTAGAATCCGAATATCATGGTCACCTTCCGAAAAGGTCACCCAAGAATATTGACTTGATATTTGGCCTAGGGGTTCCTGTTAGACCCTAGTTGAACGCACGATAAGGATTTTTGGCGCAGATCAATATAAATAAAGTTATTAATAATTATGACTTATTTAAACATTTCTTTTTCAAAATCTCGAAAATTATTGATTTAGGAAAAAAATGTTGTTCACAAAAGTTGTAGATCTCGTTGAAAAACATATTTTTTATATGCATACTTTTTTCTAGAATCAATATTTTTCGAGAAGAATGACAAACATGAATTTTCAGATTTTTTGTTGGAAAAGGATGCGTTGGAAAAGGGGTCGGTCGGTGGAAAAGGGATTCGGCGTGAGTGTGTGGAGAGGGTATAGTTCACATCCACTTACGCCGACCTCCTTTTCCAACGGCAAAAAAACCACGTGTCCTAATCTTGGGCATTTAAACGGCTCACACCCCCTCCCACCACTCATGCTGACCACTTTTCTAACTGAAAATTAATTTTTGTCATTTTTCTCGAAAAATATTTATTTAAAAAAAAGTATAAATATAAAAAATATGTCAAAATTATTAATAACTTGATTTATATTGATCTGCGCCAAAAATCCGTTCAACTAGTGCGTTCAACTAGGGTCCATACGGAACCCCTAGGCTAAGTATCAAGTCAAAATTCTTGGGTGACCTTTTCGGAATGAAGCAGCTCAGAATATTTGTAAAAATAAAAATATTAATTCAGAAGAGGAGACAAATATTTATATTGAGCTACTGAATGACCTTTCATAAATTCATAACCAAAAGGGTTACATACATATGTTAAGAATGTAGCTATTACATGAAACGAGTGCGAATCGACGGAAAATCAATAATTGCGTGCGCATTCATTAATGAAAAAGAGGGGATGAACGGGTCTGATGAATAGAGAGACTCACTCGATACCAGGAGTGATTTTAATTTGTGCAACTTTAAGCTTTCCAAAAATAATCCTTACGTAATTTATTAAATTGACGAACAAGATTTCTAATTAATTAAATATTGTTTTTTTGTTATTTTAAATTTCGGGAATTTTATAATTTGCTAATTTGCATTTTTCACAATTTTCTTTTTTGTTAGTTTGTATTTTCAGTATTTATTTTTCCGTTTTTTTTTCTTTTAGCACATTAAAATTTTTCGGCTTAAGACTTATTGTAAGGCGCTCAAACTCGAGCTCGAAACTCGGTGGGGTTTTGTGGTGCTCAAACGGAGGCGACTGTATTATGTTGCGTTGGTACGTTTAAATCAAGTCCCCCATTTAAACCAACCGACTCTACAACTTTGTATGTAATTCTGTATACAATTTTTGGATAATTTTATAACGTATGCTACTCCGTAGATATATCAGCACATATTAGACTGAAAAATGTCTTAATAAATGCACATTTCTTTTCAAGATCAGGATCAAAAAATAATTGGAAGATTTTTAGGAAATTGTTGTAAGTTTGCAGGATTTTTTCAAATTTTTAGGAAAAATTTGAATAATTTACAAATTTATTCAGCAGTTATTGAAAATTACGAAAATTCTGAAGATTTCCAAATACAGTTTTGAAGTTTTTTCAAAGTTTTGGAAATTTTAAAGAAATTTCAAATTAAAGATAAGTTAGAATTTCATTTTCAACTGTTGAAAATCTAATTTTCAGTGGTTGAAAATGGAAATAAATTGAAAATCCAGATTTCAATTCTCAGCTGTTGAATATTTAAATAAATTAAAAAATTCAATTTTCAACTATATAAACTTGAAGACAATTCAAAATATAACTGTCATTTTCAACTGTTGAAAATTGAAGAAAATTGAATTATCAAACAGTTGAAAATTCAACTGCTAAAAATTGAAATAAATTGAAAATGTAATTTTCTTCAGTTTCACATAGTTAGTTATTAAACTCTTGAATATATTGTTGTTGAAAATTCAATGTACAATTTTCTTTAATTTACGACCGTTGAATATCCAACTGTTGAGTATTTCAACTGTTAAAAATTGAAACGGCCTTTTTACTTGTCATGGAAGCATGCGTTTTTTCTGTTTTGAATTCCAAAATATTCTTAAACCTTCAAATTTAATCATTTTGCAATTAGTATAATTTTAAACGTCAGAAGAGCCCCACCAGAAAAAACGCGCCTTCGACTCGACGTTCGTGGTGGTGCGGAACAGAGTTCATTAGGATTAGGTAATGTAACACAGTAGCCTTCGGTTGAGCATCACATGGGCCCGCTGGAGAGCGAGCTCGACTTCGAGCGCCTTACAATAAGAAGGGTCAGGTGAGCCGTCAGGTATGACACGGTACCCTGACATCGTCTTAAGCCAAATTTTCAAAATTTTAAATGTATAGATTTTTAATTAATGAACAATAAAAATTCCCAGTTATACAAAAGATAATGTAGAAATGTCCAGAATTAAAACAAAGCAAATTATGAAGTTTGTGGTTTAAAAAATTAACGAATGATCAATTGTAACTTCAGTATTTGTGTCGCCAGTCACAGGGTACGCTTTCTAAAACACGGTGAAAAATATTTACCGGTACCGACATAAGTGCTGTGCTGTAGAAATAAGCATTGTTTTCTAAACGCAATGAAAAGCCTCATAATGTTATTCAACTTACTTATTGATGCATTGGCAAGTAATTAGTATTTATATAAGTATGAATTCCTCGTTTAGCCTACTATGCAACGGTGGCCAGTGATAGTAGTCGGTTTAAGTAAAGGGAGGTTGTGTAGTGAGGAAACGCGTAGTAGTGGAGGGGGCTCGTTCCCTAGGCGCAATTAGGAACTACTGGAAAATACCTACCTGACCGCTACGCTCAATTCGGAAAGAGAACAGTGAGGGTGGTTGCCCGCGCGCTCAATTCGGTTGTACCGGCGCCGTCCGTTGACCCGTGTGTCACACGTACACAATCTTAGTCGACCGCATATTTATTTATTCGACCGCAGCAAGGTTGTAAAACCATAATAGAATGGTATAAAGTTAATTGATTTCATTGTGATGGAAACAGAACTCATTAAATTTCTTCAACGGATAATTAAATCGGCTAAATCGATAATCAAATTGATAATACTAATGAGACAAATGTAAATTGGCAAATTTATGCCTCTATGTAAATGATAAGAAAGCTATCTGTCTCAAAGAAATTATTTAATTTAACGTGAATTTTTTTATGAATTAATACTTTGCTTCAGGGATAATTAATAAAAAAATTTTCTATTAATCCGGCAGCTAAGATTTTCTGGTAAAAATGTCAGACAAGGAAAATTGTGAGGAAAATCCTCAAAAAAGGGAAAGTGGGAAAATCAAATTATCAAAATCCACGTTGGAAATTAGCGAAGAAATATCGCTCAATGAATCTAATTTCGAAGATTCACAAATTAATAATGAGCATGATTCGAACCAAGAACGTACCGAAAATCATGGTGGATCGAACGCCAACCTTAGTGATAATCCGACTGATTCGCTAAATCCGTTAATTATAAGAATTAGCGCACAAAATAGGGAATTAGATTCCAATGGTGAAGAGGTACACAATATTTTGGATGAAATAAAAAAACCACAAGAAGAGGTTTAGAAGACATTTACTAAAAAAATGATATCCTTGCTTCCATGCATATACGGAATTAGACAGTAGGGTAGATTCTTTTGCGATACCGCCTACAAAAAAATAGATTGCCGTGTAGACAACCAAAGACAAAGCTGCGTAGCGCAAGAAAAATATTTAGAAGAAAATATTCTCGATATTGAGAAAAAAGTTGATGTATTAAAAAAAGCTACGGAAGTAATACATGTAGGATCGAGAAATATAAAAACTCCGTGGTTAACAAATTATACTATTCCCAAATTCTCTGGGACGGACCGCGAGTGTCCTATGATGTTTTTAAATGACTTTGAACAATACGCAAGAGCCATGGATGTTAGGGCGTACGATTTTCATTATGTCATAAAATCATGCTTGACAGGAAGAGCCTCGGCGGCCCATGCGGTGAACACTAGCCAAGCAAGGGAGTTGTTCACCTCCGGAGAGTCGTGGGACCGGTACCTCTAGAGAAAAAGGTTCTCTCTAAGTACTTAAAGCTGTTGCTCTTGGTGTTTCCGAACCCACCTTAAACTGTAGGCCCCCTCTCACCACCAAGTAAGTGCGTGGGGGGTGTGTAAAGGAATAGGGAAGAGATACAAGAAAAATGTAAACCCTTAGGGGACACATTAGAAGCTTCCATTCCCTCATGCGGAATCTAGTAATGATGAAAAAATATGAAAAAATCGGGTGACACCCTTAGTCAAAATGATAACACTTCTTAATTATCTTCTCAAAAATTGAAGTTTTTGTAATGAAACAGAAAGAATTGGAATGTTCAGAGAAAAACAATGAGGTTGCAAACTTCGTTCCTCAGCTCAGAGAAATGAATATCAAAGGAATAAATCAATGTGCTATCCAAGATAAAACAACGATACGTATTTTTCTAAGAAACAAAGATAGAATAGATGGCCCTGGGAAGCATACTTCTAAAAATTTCAAAGATAATATACCCACACTTAAAGAAAATGCGGCTGCAATTCTGGACACCTCAGGTATCATTGGAGAAATAGAAAAGCTTTACTCTATAAGAGAATCGAAGAGCAATATAATAATATATACAAAATTGGGAAATTTTACTACTAAGCTCAGGAAGTCCGAAATTATAAATCATGAAATAATTGAAGCTAATTTCCTGTCCATAAGTGGAACAAATATTATCAATGGAAATAAAATAAAGCCACCTATGCTTTCAAATAAATATACTCAAACAAAAGGTACGCAGCCTATTCATCAATGGAAAATTTGAATCCTCACCAGGAGACATTGAAAAGTATTCAAGCGGAGAAAACCAAAAATTAATGTGGAAAAAGTGGCTAAAACTTCCTGCTAAGCCAGCTTACAAAATACTCAACAAAGTGAAAAAGTGGGGAAAGCACCCAGGAAGACCATCGAACTTTTTCCACAACATCGAACAACCCTACAAAAAAGGAATAAATGGGTTCTTTTAATTCTATGGATATTCGATCAGGAAACATCATCATCGAGATTTGAGCTTAAAAGGAAAACAAAAGACATTACTATACTCAAAAACAAACTAACATTACTTAATAAGTAGCATGTCAATGAGAAAATAATGTGCAGTATGAGAAAAGTAAAAAAAAAAAATGAAAGAAAATTGATCAAAAACATATGCATTTTTTTTTTAATTCAGATAAGATAGAATACGAAGTAGGATAATAAATATATTATGAGATTAAAACCTATGGAAACAACAAATAAGTTGAATTAGATAAATAAGAAATTGAAAACAAAATTCAAATCATGTTAATTGAAATAGAATTAAGAACTACAATTTTAATAAACCGAATAATTGAAACAAAAGAAATGTAAAACTACACTTTTTAAATACTCGAGGCATTCGATTCAACAGGATCGGAAAAACAAAACCAGAAACGTACCACGCGATTAAAGATAAACGAATGTTTTCAAAAACCTTTTTGTATCCATTTATTTAGGGGGGCACAGTTAACCCTTACTTTTCAAACAATTTTGAAACTAATACTTTTTATTCGCTGTATTTGTTTAGGGGGGCACTGAAGTCCGAAGCACCATCAGTAATATAATTTGTATTGTCTTATTCACTCACTCGCTATCACTTCATTCATTATAGCTTAACTTGGAATGAAATTAAACATAAAAAAATTTATTTTGAGACAGAGACAAATATCTTCCCTTTTTCTTTGTTTCACGCTATTGAATGACCTTTCATAAATTTATAACCAAAAGGGTTACATACATATCTTCAGAATGTAGCTATTACATGAAACAAGTGCGAATCGAAGGAAAATCGATAATTGCGTGCGCATTCATTGATGAAAAAGAGGGGGTGAACGGGTCTGATGAATAGAGAGACCCACTCGATACGAGGACTGATCGAGGAAGATCACTCTGCGCTCAATACCGGTAGCGACAGGTGCTTTTGCCAGGACGTGCTCATTTCACTTTGATACCAGTTCCAATCCCTTGACAGGTCGGGACTTAGATGCGAAGCTAATTCTTAATTAGATGTTCTAGGAAATGTCCAGGAGGACCCAAGTGTTTGAAAAGATTAGGTAAATTAATGCACAGAAATTTATATGAGAAAAATTTTAATATCGCAAAAAATTCGGTAACATAAATAATGTGGGACGTGCGGAAGTTGATTCTTTTTTAACCCCTCTCAAGTATGGGAACTCAATAATCAGCTCTTTGGAACGCCAACATAACATTAGAGTTATCATTTTCTTTTAGAGAGAACTAATACAATGAGGGCCAGATAATTTTTGAAAATTGAGGTAAAATGATTTTTCTTTAACCCATTTTAAATATGGGAACTCAAAAATCTTCTCCATAGGATTGTTAAATAATGCTGTATTGTGATCATTACAGTTCTCAGTTCATGTAAGAAAACAAATTAAGTGTAATTAAGATTTGTAAGAATGGAAATTCAATTGGATTTTTAACCTTTTTTACAAATATAAATGGTTCACATTCTATAACTCGCGGGATAAAAACTTATGATACAAAAACAATCCTGAATATTCACAATTTAAAAGAAAATTAAAATGATTGAGGTTCGTAAAAATCAATGTTTAGATTCCTAAATAGTGGATAAAAACCAAATTAGATCAGAGAGAAATCTTCGAAAATGCCCTTTCGCTTTTGTGATCCCACATTCTTTTTTTCATAACGTTAAATTACTTAAAACTTGAAATCTTAATCGTGGTTTCTAATAAAATCTTCTATTTCATGTTTAATACTCTTTCAGGATTGGTGCCGATGTATATATTCGGGACCAATTTCCTGAACGGAGAAAATTAAATCCGTCGAAAAATCAACGGATGTAGACATGTTTCTATAACTAAGATTTAGTGATACAGTTGAATTTAGAATCAGCAACTAAAGTAGATAAAAAAAATGAATAATTGTTAAAGATAAATAATCTGAAAAGCTGAATAATGCTACAGGAAGTATACCCCTTTTTTGATATCGCTAATTGAAAATTGTTAAAAAAATTTTATTGGCCATTTTGCCAGCTTATAAACAAAAATCCCCTGCAGGCAAGACTCAGGTAAGCTGTGGTCTTAGAATACGGGATTTTCATTGAAAGGTAGGCGTTTGCACATCTGGAAGTGAAAACTCAAACCTGCGAGACAAAACCAAGACAAGGACTTTCGGGGCCTGGAATTTTCAAGGCATCAGGTATACCTCGTCTCGTTTTTTCTTCTTCCTCGACATTTTTCACTCGACGGCATCACTACTTTTTGGAAATTTACATTTGCTTGGACTTTTGGCTAAGGGACAGAAAAACTGCAGGAAATCTTTCCCGAGCACAACCGGTTCACGTCAGTCTAGTTTAGGCGTAAACGTTCGATATCATCGATTGTCCGCACCCATATTTGGCATCAAACCTTCCGCTCGACAGTAGTTTATGTAGGAAAATCACGAAAGGTTAATCCGAGTTCTAACCGCATTCCTTCGTACTGAATGTCCGAAAATTGACAAGTTGAGATGAACCGCGCAGCTACTGCTGGCGGTTAATACTTGTTACTTTCTTTTCAATAAGTACCGATGGTGATATTCATGCCGTTACTTCGAATTTTTCTTCTCAGACACTGAATTAATTTTAATTCATAGCTTTGTAGCAACGATAATTGTGGCGAAATGGGAGTTTAGAACAAATTATGAGTGTGAAATTTGCTCATCTGTAACCGATTAAAAAAATGCCTGTAAATAAAGTGCAGTAGGGAATATTTTGAGTCGTCTCGTTCTAGTTCATTCGTCTGGTGTGGAATTAGATCTGGTTAGTTTTAAAGAGTATTTAAATTTAAATGGGGCAAAAATTGGTGGAAAGCAACTTTCGTTCTACGGTGGTGCCCTGGTGTTCCACGGGGTGACACATTCTTAATTTTAAAGCAATATCATTGCAATATACATAGGGTTTTCTTTATTAATGAACAAAAAATGGTTGAGAGAGGGAGTGATCTATTCAAACGACACGAGTAATTTAATCCCCATTGCATTTCACTTACAGGTAAGTTCGTGCTACGGTGGACCCTGTGAGGTTGCGCAATTCAAAATTGTCGTTGCTTACTACCACACTGTCGATGCGTTATGTATATACTATTCATTGACGGACACTGTCGACCTCTCTAAAAGAGCGTTCAACAAAGGACACACTAATTACACAGCGCGCGAACTAGACAATGGTAACACTCCTTGCCTCCTTCCCCACCTATAAACTCATACCACTTCTTATTAATCATGCTCGCCGGATACTCCTAGCGATCAATGTAGATCGATTCGATTAAATACCTTCCAGGACCCAATCAAATCATACATAAAGAAATTAGTTAAATAATAATTTTGTAACTTCCTCACTGGGTGAAATTATTTATTAGCCTAAAATGAATAATAAATAAATAAACCGTTTCAATTATTTAAACATTTTGACCAATTATTCTTATAAGTCACAAAGTAATAATAACCAGTAGACGAGTTTAGATCAATATAAAATGCAGTTAAAATAATCAATTTGTTCATTGACAAGAGTAATCAACAAACTAGAGAATGAGTTTAATAATTAATAAAATCTCGACGAAGAAGGTGTAGATCTCGAAACGGTGAAGGTGCGTGGTTTGGCTTTCGTAGATGACAAAGTTGTTAGGGCAGAGTCAATAGAAGACTTGCAAAGAATGTTGAACAAACTTAATACAAGCATGAAGAACATATGCCTCAAAAATAACGTAAATAAAACAATGGTAATGGTGTTTAAAGGAAAAAGTGAGCAAACAATGTGCAACATTGTCCTGAATGATGAGAGATTAGAGCAATTTGACAAATACGGATATCAGGGTAGCCTATTCACTAGCGATGGAAAAATAGATGTGGAGTTAGATAGGCGCCTTAATGAGGGTAAGAAGGTTATCGGTAGAGCAGGGTCCAATCTCAGAAATAAAAGCATATCAAAAGAAACAAAAATGACCGTATATAAATCTTTAATATTACCGGCTGTACTATACGGTAGCGAGACATGGACATGTCAAGAAAAGGACATGAGTAAAATTAACGCGATTGGCATGAAACCGCTGTGCACAATATGCGGGAAAACAATAATAGGCAAAGTCCGAAACGAGATAATCCACAAAGAATGTGGTACAGGGGAGACACTAGTTGATATATGGGAAAGAAATCAGTTAAGGTGGTTCTGACATCTTGAAGGAATGAAAGATGAACGACTGACCAAAAGGTGTATACAGGTAAAGTAAATGGCAGAATGCTCAGAGATAGACCGCGGAAAGAATGTTTAGAATCTGTGAATGAGACATTAATACGAAGAGACATAAGAAGCCATAAAAACACGAGAGCCTGCATGAAAAAATGCATGGATGTGAAGGAAGCTAGAGTAGTATGCCAGGACAGAAAAGTTTGGCGACAAATATTTTATAAAAAGAATGTGACTAGAGTGAATGACACCTCAAAAAAAGACCTTTGATACTAATGGGCCCAAGTGGGGAGCCACACATAACAATTTTGTGAGGCTCTCCACGTGGGGTGATCGCTAGAGAGATTGATCACCAACCTGGGTCGGAGCAGTGTTGCGGAATGAGAGAAGTAGGTGCACAAGTGAGAGTTGAAGGGATGAAGAGAGTAGGAAGAATGATGAAAGGGAGGCAAGGCATGTTTCTGGTGACATTAGGGTGTGAGGAGGATAGGTTTGAAATAATGGGCAAAAAGAAGTTGTTGAAAGGTAGAGCAGAGAGAATAGAAGAAGATCTGACATGGCAGGAAAGGAGAAGAAAATGGCTAGTTGAGCAGAGGGCATGGGCGGAAAGAAGGAACGGTAGAAGGGTAATAATAGTGAGACATAGAATTTGGGTAAACGGGGATATGTGTATCTGGGACGAAGAAATACAAGAATTGAGAGCTTGGAAAACAAGACAAGGAAATGAGAAGGACAAACAACAGGAAAATAAGAAGGAATAAAACGCGTCGGGGTTTATAAATAAAAGAAGGGCTAAAGACAAAGACGGGAGGAGAAGTAGAAGAAGATAGACACGTGAGAGTGGCATTCTGGAATGTCTCAGGATCAAAAAACAAGGATAAGGGTTTCTGGGGTGAATTGACAAAATGGGACGTGATAATGATTAGCGAAACTTGGACGGATGAGAAAGATTGGAAAGGCATAGAAAGATTGTTACCGAAATCATATGTGTGGAAGATGCCAGCAGCGAGAAAGGATGACGTGAAAGAGAGAAGAAAGGGGGGCATGGTGTCAGTGGTAAGAAAAGAAATGGTGGTAGAGGAAGAAAAAAAAGAGTATGTGGAAGAAGAGGACGGTATAATGGTGAGAAGAATAAAAGTAGGAAAAGTGGTTGTGGATGTTGTATGCGTGTACAGAAGAAGAGGAGAAGCGGGAGGACCGAGAACAATAAGGAAATGAACAGAGAAAAATGAGAAGAGGTTGGTGGTGATAGGGGGGGGGGGGCCTGAATGCGTGGTCTGGGGAACAAGGGGGAGAAGTGTGGGATACCGAAAAGAAGGGCTTCATAAGAAACTCGTAACACAAAGAACCAGATCGGGAGGGCCGGAGCCTCCCGGACCGGCCGGGGGGGGGGGGGGGGTAGTTTTATTTGTAACGGCAATACCTGAAGGGTGGATGAAAGGGAATTTACGTATATGGGTATAGGATACACCGTAATAGACTACATTGTGACAGAAGAAAGAATAAGGAAGTAGATGGTTAGAATGGAAGTGGGATGAGATAGGTTTAAAGCACTTTCCGGTGATCGCGACATTGAAGCGTGGAGGTCCAAAGCGCGGTAGGGGGAAGATCGAAAGAAAGGGGGAAAGTAAATTGGAAATAGGCAGGTGGGAGGAGGAAAAGTTTAGAGAATTTAGAGAAAAAATAGAAAACGAGGATACAGGGAGTAGGGAAGAGGAAGGAGTAGACACGCTGCTAACAAAACTTAAAGAAGTGATTGATAAGGTAAGGGAAGAGGTGAGACCGAGAGAGGAAGGGGAGGAGGTTAGGAGAGGCTGGTGGGACGATGAATGCAGGGAAAGAGGTAGAGAAAAGCGTTAAAGGAAGGGAGGGAGTGGGAAGTGATCAACAGGAAAAGAGGGGGTAGGAAGGGTATAAATGAAAAAATCGAGATGAAAGAGTGGACGAAGTATTTAAAGGTTCTGTTAGGGGATGTGGAAAATAGGGCTAAGGGAGAAGGAAGAAAAATGGTAGCGGGAGATGAGGACAGCGAAAACGAGATTAGTAGAGATGAGGTGAACAAGGCGATTGTAAGGCTGAAAAGAAACAAGTCTTCCGCAAAGGGATGGGGGCCACAGAAAACATCTACGTGCTCAACTATTTAGTCAATAGGAACCTATGGCTCAGGAAAGGGACATTAGTCGCAGTATTTGTAAATTTTAAGGCAGCATTTAACTCAGTTAACGCGAAGAGTTTATGGACAGTCATGAAAGAGATAGGAGTAGAAGAAGATTTAATAGAGAGGATAAAAGAAATATTTGTGGAAACTAAGATAAGGCTGAAGATAGGAGACAAAAAAGGAGAGGAATTCTGGACGGAAAGGGGGCTCAGGCAAGCGTGCCTGTTGAGTCCACTTCCATTTAGTGTTCTTCTGGCAGACTTAGACGAGAAAATGGAGTGGAAAGGGAAAGGAGGGACAATACTAGGAACAAGCAAAGTGTATTCACTAGCATATGCAGATGACGTAGTGTTAGTAGCGGATGATGAAAGAGGAATGAATCTGATGATGAGAGTGTTCGAAGAGTACGTGAGAGTAAAGGATCTGATAGTTACTGTGAATAAGACTAAGATAATGTGTTTCAGAAATAAAAAGCATAAAGTAGAATATGAATGGAAGATCAGTAGCGTGGTGGTAG
>CAKNWW010316985.1:0-12554 GCA_932074435.1 Andricus kollari | reverse complement strand
ACTTTTTGTTATTCATAAAATTTGTACTTCAAATTAATTTAATTAATTTAACTTCATATCTTAATCTTACTTAACTTTCAACTTAACTGAATTTATAATTTAACTTTGTTTTTTAAACATTAATAACAATTTTTTACTTATGTTTTCAACAGTTAATCTTTTATAACATTTCAAATTGGTGAACTTTTTCTGTTTTTAATTTCAAAATTAAAAAATATTATGTCATTGTATTTTTGGCCTTATATGTAATAATTTAACATTAGTATTTAGTAAGTAGAATTTATTATGGATCGTTAATAATCATTATTGCTTCATGTTTTGTTACTTAATTAAATTTTATAATTTGAGGAACCCTGTTCTAGGTATAATGACTATATAATTCTAGATATAATGAATAAAGGAGCAAAACGAAAGTTTTGTCTCCTTTTCACAAAAGTTTCTTATTAATTAATTTATTAACTTAAATAATTTATTGGATCAATTTGCAATCAGTAAAAACGACCGTTCTCATTGATTACTATTCTAAACAGACGGAATTTCAATAATTTGGTAAAAATACTTCTTCAACAACATCTAGATTCTTTTCTATGGTCTAAAGTATGTCATATAACATCAAACTATTTATTTTATAATTTATTATATTACTCAGGCAAATAATATCGCACAACTATTTCAACATCTTTGTAAAAAAAAACTATTACGCTGTATTTTAATAAAAGTATAGAACATTTCATCTTATACTGAAACGATTGATATCCTTATTGCAAATAACTTTTTCGTGGAAATATAACAAAATTAAATAAGAACTATGTATTTTAATATTTAAAAAATATCGAATCTCTTATCTTAAAATGAAACGACATCGTTGTTTTTGGAAATTCTTCCGTAGAAATATAAAAAATTAATTAGGCACTGTAGTTTAATAAACAATATTGAACATTAATTAAAAAATGTAACATTTTTTGATGTATTGATCGCTGAGCTTTATTTACTTTCGAGCTTTCGCTTCGCAACTTGGAGCCTCTTCAGGAATTTAGTAACATCTTTTATGCTAATAAACAAAAATTACACGTAGATTTTTTAAACTAAGTTTTTTTTCATTTAATTAAATATTTAAAGATAAATTATATATAGTAGAGGCGAATAGGGGCGATGGTAGCGCCCCCCCCCCTCCCGGGTGCTACGCACCAAGGGGTGAGCATTACCATGAGTGCCAATTCAGTTACCCAGGCGCGAACTGACCGTCGGCCCACGATCGGGCCAACCGTCGGACGATCGGTCCAACTTTGTGCACCTCTGGTTGGTCCAACCAGCTAAATGATAACGGTCAACCGCCTTTGGATTCTCATCGTCGGTTCGACATTTGGTCCCATATATGGGCCACCTATTAACACGATGTGTGCCCAACCTTGGGCAACAATGTGGGGCTGACTTTGATTTTTGAAGGCTGATTAATACCCACTATTGTTATACTCTAAAGATATAACAAAATAGGTATTCAAAAAATAAATAATAATTGATTGCGAGTATTTTGTCTATAAATGTTAATGGTCATGCTTAGAATGAATACATATATTACATTTTTAAACATTATATTACAAATGAAATTGCTGACATTACGGGGTTTCGAACCTACATCTATACCTGAATCTATCGCCTAGCAGTCGGAAGTCTGAACCATTACTCTATGCATACAGAAATGAAAGACAATGAATAAACCATCCTCATAACCCTTCTAGAAATAATCGATTGGATACGATTTATAACGATCATGAGTGATCAAAAGTTGAATTGGTTTAAATTGTTACTAATTGTGTCAATTGTTCCCAATCGGATTGATTTGAGTAAATTCACTTGCCTGCAATGCGCCCTCTGCAGTTTTCATTTGTAGCACACACGAAGCGCACGTTTTTATAGGTTATAGAAATTTAATTTTCAATAATTTAACCCAAATTTCAAGTACAAAAAACTCTGACTAAATAAATTGTAGGTAACTCATCAAATTTTTTTGTTATTATCAGTTGAAAAACTTATCCAATTCTTTCAAATTGCTTTCAATGTAAAAATTTTAAATTTATAAATAATTTTGATTTTAAATACTTGAAAATTTCTAGTTTGAAGTATTTAAATTATTCAACTTTGAATATTTCATATTATTTGGTTTGTCGCCCACATAGCACACTTCCTGAAAAAACCATGTCTGTCCCACGTTTTTTCGGGAAAAGCATAAGTCTAAACTTGGGACAGACCTGGTTTTTTCGGGAAGTGTGCTATGTGGGGTCAATGCCTAATCTTAAAATCTTTGAATTTGAAAGGTTTCAGATTTTTAATTGCATAGTATTAGATTGTTCAAAAAGGCTTTATGTAATTAAAAAGTTAACAAAATTAACAGTAATTGACAGAAATGGACTTTAAGATTTAACTATTTAAAAACTGTTACAGATTAAACTATTTTTAAATTCAAACATTAAAAATTTTGTTATTTACAGGTGAAATAGTTCAAAATTGAATAGAATACATGCGGGAATCACCGCAACAACTGGTTTCCCTTCCCCAAGCACAGACATTTTTTTATATTCTAACCTTCCTGAAACATTGTGATTAATAGCCACATACTTCTATGCTTTTGGTCAAATTTTTTATTTTATATTCGAAAAAAAAGTTTATTTTAGGTCTTTATATCCAGTTGTCATTCTCATAATTTCATAAACTCTTATATAACAGTATGGACCTTTTTCGACATTTTAGCATATCAAAGAATAAGAGTTTAATTTTCAAATTTGTTGAAACTTTGAGTTTGAAATACTAAAATTAGGAAATTATTAAGTTTAACCTTAAGCAGTTTAGAAGCTTGAATTTTTAAATTTTTTAAGTCTCTGAATGTTTACTTATTCAAATCAAATCGAAATCAAATTAAACTGAATTAAAGGCTTCTGAATCCATATTGTATAATTTTGAATGTTTTTTTTTATTAGAAAAAGTGTCTTCCTCAAGATAATAACATTATTTAAAAAATTGTCAAAAACAAATCGTTCGAAAATATCGTCCTGGCTCAGTTTTCACAACATTGACTTTACAATTTTACCACTTCGACAATAATGACTTTAAAACGTTTACGACGAGTAGTTTCTTCTTTATGTGTAAAGAGGACGGCTACATAAGATTTTTAATAAAAGGAAAAAAAATGTACAAACAACAACCACAACATTTTTAACAGTATTGACTGATATCCGTTTTGTTTTCAATGTCATCGAACGATTTGTTTCAGACAATTTTTTAAATAATATTATTATCTTGAGGAAGACCCAAAGACGGCTCGAAACGTCGATTTTCTCTTAATATGCAATGAAATAAACATATATATATTGAACGTATGACCAAAATAAGTTCTCAATCCTGATAAAGGAGATTTATCCATATCAACAAGACGTTCAAAGAAAGGATAAAATTCAAGACTTCGTTCTGGAATTTTGAAATTTTATAGTTTTAATTTAATATTTAAAATTCTCAGTGTTCGGAAAACTTCCACTTTGAATGGTTTAATTTGCAATTTAGTCTTGAATACTTTAAATAAAAAAAGGTTCAGCTTTGAAAACTAAACTTTCAGTTTTACTGACTGGTGTCAATTTTTTAAAATCAGGAAATGATTTCAAATATTTTCTCCGATTTTAGTGGCTACCTTGTGAGTAATAAAAAGGGGACTTTTACGTAAATGATTAGTGGTAGAAGTGAAGTGATACTCTAAGGATTATCTAATATAACATCACCGATATTGATGTAAGTTTACTGTTCAATTTAGAAAGAATTTTGTCCATCATTTTGAGTACTTATCTTTCAATAAACTAAAAATTTACAAAGTTGAATTAATACAAAATTTTTTATTATAAGGTGGATTTATGTGTTCATTACAGTGAAGAATACAAAATTGAGACCCCTTTCTGATAACAGAATCTTTTATCTCTTAGGGGTCGTACACATAATACGTCACACGTTCTTCTTTTGTTTGTATCGTTGTATCTCTTTTGGTTTTAAGGCAATTTTATTCTCGTCTTCATTTAAACAAATGAAAAACGTGTGACGTATTATGTGCACGGTCCCTTATAGTATTTTTTAATTGTTTTACTTTACTTAGTTAGTAACAGCCTGGCATTTTTTTATATAATAAAATAATACTTAAATCGCTTTTCTGAAGTTTCACGTTTTTAAAATATTTATTTACTTTTTTTTTTTTAATTTCAACAGATTCTAAAACTTATAAATTGCTTCTTTCACTAATATAAAATCAACTTTTTTATTTTTATCTTGTATCTGATTTTATTTCTTCAACATAAAATATTATTAGGAAATTTTTTATCGTAGCACTACTTTAATCCGGTAAGAATTATTTAAAAAAAGGTTTATTTACTTTCTTTCGTAATATATACCGTTAAAAATGTATATTATTCCAAAAAAGTAAATAACTGTCTTTAAATAATTCCCGCCTGACGAAAGTGCTTCCATCACGTGCCGAATTCCAAGTACCCGAGTGGAAACAACTGAAGGGCGGAAAAACTATAGGGCGTCAGTGCCACTTCCCAGCTGGAAATTTTTATTTTACGCCAACATTAACAACGATACAGTACAGTCTACAATGCTAGACAAGTACTGGACCAGTACTGTAAAATCAGCACTGGCAGTCAAGTGTTGGACCCGTACTGGCATAACTCTGGCACAGTACAAATGTTCTGCTTGATGGCTATAGCTACATACTGTAATCCTTATGCCTACACTGAAAAAAGTTTTCAAGTCAAATATGAGTGCCGAAGTCTACACGGTATAGTATTATGGCTTTGGCGACGGTTTCAAAGTACAACGCATGAACGATATTAGTGAGAGTTACTTCGAATCATCATGCTGATGGCAACACCGCGTATAGAAACGACGCGCACGCTCTTTTCTTGTGCGCGACCCAAACCTAGCATCGCTCGCAGCGCGGTTCTGAGTGCTTTGCACGAAGATTGATTATGCGATGTCACGGCGGACGAGCGTGCGGGCGCACTCTATTGGCGAATGTTTGCAAACGCACGTCGATGTATACTAATGCGTTACATCGTTTCTCTCAATGCTACGACAAGCTGTATACTTTCAGGTGCCATCACTACGATTAGTTATGCGTTTTTTATTACGCACTATATTCTACGTGGAAAACTTTTTTGAGTGTAGGCTTGGCAGAGCACAAAGTAAATTTCCTATCAAAGTTTACGATCATTGGTTATGTATGATTTTTCCCGCTCTGTCCGTTGTCTTTGTTTGTACAGGCCGGGCGGGACGTATGTTATCTGTCCTTCTCGCTCCTTAAGAAGCGCGAATATAAAGGAATTAGAGTAAGCGAGACACTCGCATGTGGAAAACCGTCATTTGTTTTTCGCATGCGAGTGTCTCGCTTACTCTAATTCCTTTATATTCGCGCTTCTTAAGAAGCGAGAAAGATAGATAACATACGTTCCACCGGGCCTTCAGTAGACGTTTTAGGTTCGTGGATATGATATGCGTCATACGTGGGAATCCCGTAGTTCGAGCTTTCGTTCGCTATATCTTCTATGCTGCGTGTTTCTTTGGATAGGGTGACCATAATCGATTTTCGAAAAGTAGGACAAAAAGCTTTGAAAAGTGAGGACAAAGTAGGACAAAAATTTATTTTAAAAAGAGGCCAAGGTAGGAAGTGGAATACGGAATAGAAAGAGAGGGGAAATCGAGAAGATCAACCTGTCCTTTTCTAAGGATGGCGATTGGTGAATTGATCCTTTTCTATGAAAGCAGATGGAAGATGAGTAGAACTAATCATCATCCTTGGAAAAAGACAGGTAAACTTTCTCGATTTTCCCTCTCTTTCTATTCCCTATTCCACTTATGACGGCCGTAGCTAGCGGTCCAGTACTATATGTCGATTGGTAGATGGCATTGCATGCTAAAAGTTTGTACACAAAAAGATCCAAAAATTGATTAGAAAATTAAAATGTATCATTTGAAAAATCCGGAAAAACCCCGGACAAAGTAAAAAATCCTGTAGGACAACTCACACAAGCCCTAAAATGACAACATGTCCGGGGAGATCCGGACGGATGGTCACCCTATCTTTGGATCATTTTGGTAAGGTAAGTAAGCAAATGTAGCAATTTCTCCCTATTCAATTTTGTGAAAGGTTAGAGTAGCGCGGGGAAAAATGACTTGCTTACTTATTATTAATCTCCCTATTCTCTTACTTAACAATTTAAATCACAGCGATCATAGCACAGAAAATTGCTTCATTTGAAGTATTTCACTTCTATTTTTCTCTTCCCCGGCTACTTTTGAGAACTGAAAATATTAAATTAATATTGACTACCACTTTGGGTGTACATTTTTCAACTTATCCGACAGTATATTCCAGACATCCAGTACATACACCTGTACTGGAATTCAGGACTGCGCCTGCACTTGCAATATTGCACTGGTACCGAAAATCAGTGCTGGGCCAGCACTGATTGGCGAGTACAGAATACTGTTATCATAGCAGACATATGCCAGTACATGCACCAGTATTGGCACAGTACTGCACCTGTTGTGAATTTCCTATTGTGGCAGTACTCCGCCAGTATCAATATTCAGTACTGGGCCAGCACTGGCACCCCAGTACAGAATAGTGTTATCATCCCAGAGATATGCCAGTACAGAAACAAGTACTGTCTGCCAGTATCGCGCCAGTACTAGCCAGTACTGTCGCAGTACCGCGCCCGTTGTGAATTTCCCATTGGGTTTTTGCGAAAATGAGATTTTTGCATTTTCGAATAGTCTTGGTAAAAGCCCTCATTACTGCGTTAGGAAAATGTCAAAATACCAATTTTTTTTTGTTCATAGCTGTCTAAAAACGGTCGGGGAGGTAACTCCACGGTAGCGGAGTTACCTCTGTGGGACTGAGGTTCCATTTATTGGTGTTACATGATACTAAAGCGTTGGTAGGTTATCGTGGCGGAGAGTTTTCGTCTTCTTCATCGTTCTTTAACGTGGTATTAGTCGAAAACAACTGACACGCAGTGCTTCGTCTGTCATTTTTGCAGTAAATACTTTTTTCCCGTTTAATTTAATGAAAAACTGCAGCCAGCATTTTTTAGTATGTACTTTTACGAAAAAATCGAACTATAATGTGACATATTCTGCTGATTTTTTGCTTAGTATGGGGAAGGGGCCGCGCAGCCAATATTTTGCATGCCCGGAGTTTGGAGTTTGTAAAAGGGGTGGGGGGGCGGGGGGGGGGGGGGAATTTCTTTAGTTTTTTTTATTTTAACGAGAAGGTTCTTCTTCGTACATCATTCCAGCAGATAAATGCGTTTATAATTTTAATTAGATTTAATTTATCCAAACAATCTTGGTGAAGATGTAAGATCGCCAGATTATTTAGCCGCTTTAGCCCCATTGTTGATCTTAAATACGATTTCAGACGCCTTAACGCACAGAATGAGCGTTCATTCGTACGTAAGCTACTAGAAATAGTCAGTAAAACTTGTATTAGCTTCTTGTACTCTGAAAGAAGACTACCGATCTCAGTATTATATTTTTAAAAAGTTACTACGTCCTTCAGGCACTGGAGTTTCACATTTTTGGCTGAAATTATGTCCAAAAACATATCAAGGTGCAACTTGAGTTTTGTTGGGTCGAAATCTTCCTCTTTATAAAATTGTATGCTCTCATCAACAACAGCCTTCCTAACAATAAGAGAGCTAATGCTATTAGCGGAATTAAGGCGCCGGATGCAAAAAGGAGATATAGAATTATTTTGCTGGAGTGGGGAGGCCCCTGAGCACTTGAAAATAAAGTATTGAATTTTAATTTTTGAAATATATATCCTAAGTGAAAATTTAATTTCGCATCTTTTTCTCCTCGCAAAAAAAGTTCTAGCGTTTGTATTTTTCGAATTATTTACTAAAAACTGTTTTTTTCTTTGATCAAAATATTTTGATTCTTTTCACTTCAAATCTCCACAAAATGGGAGGTTTTTGATATTTTGTAATAAAACTTATCAGAAATATGCATTGTCATGTTCTGCGACCGATGACGTTAGAATAAGTTCAAAATGTTTATTTAAAAAATTGTTAATAATTTTTTTCCAAGGCGGTGCCTAATTCGTGCACAAACAACTTCTAGCGTTTCGGGAGTCGAGCGAATTTTGAGCTAGCGAAAACTGTCAGTAAGAAAGTTTTTCAGAAAGGTTCAAGGAAGTTTTTTGCAAAGTTTTAGCTCAATTGGAATAGTATTTAACAAACTGTTGATGTTTTAATTTGCGGCGCGATGGAATTTACTCCGCGTAGACTACAGCCCGGCCGGTAAACTCCTACACCAGCGTTAGGTCCACAGTCTGCGTGCAAGAAACTACTTTTCACATATTTCTAATACATTTTTCTTGTGATAGATTTTTCCAAGAAATAATACAATATTTCAATTTAAGAGTCTAATTTCTTTCCTTCTCTAAACGAGTTTTATTTTACTAAGATATTTTAAATTTAGAATAAGACAATTAAGTTTGTACACGGAAAATCTAAAGTTTGAAAATAATATTTAGACTACTACAGCTTTTGTTACTTTGAAGAGTTTTTGTAATAATTTCTAAACATATTTTACAAGCTCGCACTGTTTCGTTTTCTTTTTTCAAATATGTAAAAAGCGCTTTCAAAAATAGTTGGACCAAAAATAGAATATTTATCCAATGAATATTTTTATCTATGATTCATATTTTTCCTTTACACAATAATAATGTATCTATTTAATAATGTCATCATTAACATTACTCCGATAATTAAAAATATATTTAAAAAAATTTTCAAGACATTTTTCAAGTATTTTTAGCAAGAATTGATTAATTTATTATTACATACCGCGTTTCTGCTACATTTTAAAACATTTCTTTCCCACAAACTTTCATGCTTCCTTCATTTTCTACCATTCGCAGGTTTCAAATTATTTTCCATTTTTTAATTGGAAAACTTCACTATATTTATATAATAGAACTTTGTATAGCTATTAGAATAATTTAGTCGAACAACTTTTGTATATCACGTAATATTTCAACGATCTGCTCTGGTAATCGAAAGAGACTAAACTAAACTGATATATTTTATTTTTGGTAAAGAAACAACCCACAAGCCTATATAAGTACATTTACAAATACAGGTCAGACGGAGGACACGCCGTATACAACAAAAACATTTAGAGAGATTCTTTATTTTTAAGACTTTTACGAAGTTCATATTCCTAGAAGTGGCACGACTGAAATATTTTTATCAGAGAAGAAGAACTATTTATTATAAACCATGATTTTCCATATTCTTCGCATTCTAATTACAGAATCTCGGCGGGCTGTGAGACACAGTTCCACGTAACGCTGGGGTAACAGTTTACCGGCCGGGCTGTAGTCTACGCGGAGTAAATTCCATCGCGCCGCAAATTAAAACATCAACAGTTTATTAACTACTATTCCAATTGAGCTAAAACTTTCCAGAAAACTTCCTTGAACCTTTCTGAACAACTTTCTCACTACAAGTTTTCGCTAGCTCAAAATTCGCTCGACTTCCGAAACGCTAGAAGTTGTTTGTGCACGAATAAGGCACCATCTTGGAAAAAAAATTATTAACAATTTTTTAAATAAACATTTTGAACTTTTTCTAACGTCATCAATCGCAGAACATGGCAGTGCATATTTCTGATAAGTTTTATTACAAAATATCAAAAACCTCCCATTTTGTAGAGAGTTGAAGTGAAAAGAATCAAAATATTTTGATCAAAGAAAAAAACAGTTTTTCGTAAATAATTCGAAAAATAAAAAAGCTAAAACTTTTTTTATGAGGAGAAAAAATGCGAAATTAAATTTTCACTTAGGATATATATTTCAATAAGTAAAATTCAATACTTTATTTTCAAGTGCTCAGGGGCCACCCCACTCCAGCAAAATAATTCTAGATCTCCTGTTTGCATCCGGCACCTCAATTGCTATTTTCTTCTTCTATCGATGGAAGAGAATTGGAAGAAATTATACCTGCAAATTTGAAATGTCTAAATATACGATCGAAAAGATTCTCATCAGAAATCGTCAGAATTCCTCATTTTTTCTGACTATTCCTAACTTTTTAAAAGTAGGATTTTAAGTAGAATTAATAAGAATGTTTGAAA
This sequence comes from Andricus kollari, assembly GCA_932074435.1. Taxonomy (NCBI): domain Eukaryota; kingdom Metazoa; phylum Arthropoda; class Insecta; order Hymenoptera; family Cynipidae; genus Andricus; species Andricus kollari. The sequence goes on along the minus strand of CAKNWW010316985.1, from coordinate 2,375 downwards.
ATATACAAAAAAATCGGATTATTTTGAGAAATTGAATTTTGAAAATTTTCGAAAAAAAGATTTGGAAAAATATCAAATGAAAATTTGAACATCTCTTTCTACCACAATATCTGAGATGTTTTTTTCTTTCTTTTTATAAGTTGTGCAAGTTTAAAAAAATTGAAGAGATGAGGGTTTGACGTTCTTCAATCCGGTGTGGAATATGTGAATAAATCGATAACTATTTTTTCTAAATTTTCAAAATAAATTAATAATGCAAAAAACAATATCTGATCAAACTTTAACACTTTGGCACTAGCGGGCGGCACTCCATGCCGCTTTCTGATCAAAAAATTTTGATTATTCTCTAGTGTACCAAAGTAACGCTAAAACGTGCTTATGTATCTTTGCAGCAACTATCATAATATGTCCCCATACTCCATCCTGCTTCCATTATGCTCTTTACAGTCGGCAATGATCTCGTGAAGAGATAAGGTGCGTGCTCTCGGCACTTCGTACGGCCCGCCGTGGGGAAAATAACCTATCTACTTAACAACAACAAAACTGTTTCCGGAATTCCTATAAAGGCTATTTTTAATGCTAAATTAGGTGTTATGTTAATTTTTGTGCAAAACTACAAAAATACATTCCCATTATGGAACAAGTTGCCGATTCCGTGTGGGCGGCACTCCATACCGCCTGCCGGCGATCTACTTCGCCTAGTACGCGCCAGTACCAGAGGGTTAAACTTACGATTTTCTGCATCACAGTCTATTTCCTTCTTCTTTTGATTGTTTACGTTTTCACACCCATTTTCGAAATCACAATTTTTATTCTCACTAATATTACAGGAGCTAAAGCTATCATCTTTCTTACGCAAAAAAATGGTCTAAAAGCCCCGTTTTTTTAATCACTTTTTCCTCCTTCAACTCCTTCTCTTTTGTCGACATTCGTGTCTGACAATCTCTTCGTTTACGCTTAACGATTTTCATTTTAAAAGAGATGTTCTGAGTGCAAAATGCAATCTAAAAGTGAGGACTCTGGTCAAATTGTGTCTCTGTTCCTGACCCAGGTATATTGTCAAAGTAACCGAAATAAGTGAAAATAACACTAACCATAGGGGGAAATACCGTGCCCAGACTGACGGACTCGGCGTGCACCCCCTGTTGAGCCACAACTCGAGAACAATAAATTCAGGACTATAAAAATCAAAATTTTACAAGTCCATGGTAACGACCCATGCAAATTTTGAAGTCCAAATTCTTCATCATAGATCAGGTACTTAGTAAAGGGCCTGACGGGTACACGAAACAAGGTATCACCGATACTATTGCCGAAAATAGAAATCGATAACGAACAGTGTAGACCCAGACAATAGATATATTTTTGAAGCAAAAGTAAATTTATTTTTATCTTTTTCTCCAGTTTTCCATGTATGGAATTTCCATGGCTGGAAATTTACATGTCTAGAGTTCTCCATGGCATCCATGCTGGCTGCGCCGCCCCTGGTATGGGGAACAAGAAGATCGAGCAGCGCGAGAGCCGTAGAAGCAGCGTACACAATGCAGTCGATGGAGTTAACCCTTTTAGTTCTTCCGCGGCCCTGGAGTTACCCCCGTCCTAGACTTTGAAAATTCGTGGCGCTTTGAGTTTTTCATTTAACGGGACAAAATTCACAAAGGATATAGATCTACACTAGATTTACGTAAAAAAATTCACGCACCCTTTGGTAATCGTTGTCAATCGCGTTGGCACAATTAAGAAACACGATTCGGAATGATTGCGATATTAGTTCTATCGTTTCTTATCGATCTCAATTAATTATTTCTAGAAGGGAAGGTACAGCTAAAAACAGTAAAAAACCAAAACAATTTTTTAACTCTTTCTTCTCATTATTTTTATATTATTATGCGACATCATGTAGATGTAAAATAAATTAACTGTTAACGGGAATAAAAATGAAATAATTTGTAAATAAATAATTTTAATCGATTACAATTTCGTAGTGTATATAGATACGGCATTTATTGCCGTATTTTAATTTTGTAGTAGGGCATTTTAGTGACTGGTCACAGAAAAGTGATATGTGACATCTCGAACCACTTTTCAAGTCTCCCTTTAAAAAATACGAGTGTTCGTGACTTGTCATAGAAGAGTGATCGCGAGGATTCGCGATTCGAATCTAAAGTGCTGCCATCTGCTAGACAATTCGCAAATTACTGATAAAGTGTATGATTATAGGAATAGTGAAGTGATGAGTAATGTTCTTGATTATACGACACACAAATTTTCCGGACTAGAAACTTTAAATACGGCAAAATTTTCCGGAGCTCAATACTCGACTTTACAATTTTTAGTGTTTCGTAGCCCCGCGCTATAAGCCTTAAACTTTGTTT
>CAKNWW010316976.1:0-13489 GCA_932074435.1 Andricus kollari | reverse complement strand
TTATAAACAAATTTTATAAACAAATGCATTGTTCGGTGATTTATAGACAGAAAGTAATAGTTTTTTTCTAATCGTCTTCAAATTACACAAGTGGTGATATTTATTAAGGAAGAATTGTCAATCGATATTATTTGTTTTTGTTATAAACAAATGCATAGTTTGACCATTTGTAGATAGAAAGTGATCATTTTTCTATCTACTCGTCTTCAAATTACATAAGTTGTGCTATTTGCTGACAAAGAATTGGCAGATTGTTTATTTTTTAAACAAATTTTATTTACAAATGCATTGTTTGGTGACTTGTAGATAGAAAGTAATAGTTTTTTTTTCTAGTCGTTTTCAAATTACACAAGTGGTGATATTTATTGAGGAAGAATTGCCAATCGATATTATTTGTTTTTGTTATTAACAAATTTTATTAAAAAAATGTTGTTCATAAAATAAACAAATTGCCAATTTTTTGCCACCAAATAGCACCACTTATGTAATTTGAAGACGAGTAGACAGAAAAATGATCACTTTCTATCTACAAATGGTCAAACTATGCATTTGTTTATAAAATTTGTTTACAACAAAAACAAATAATATCGATTGACAATACTTCCTCCATACACATCACCACTTGTGTAATTTGAAGACGAGTAGAAAGAAAAACGATCACTTTCTGCCAAAAACCGCATAAACTATGCATTTCTTTACATAATTTGTTTATCAAAGAAACAAATAATACCATAGAACAAATTTTCATAATGACACATGATCCTGGGGATAAAATGAAGCAATTTCAACTTAAAAATATACTCATTTCCGATATCCTGACATTTGGTTAATATAATTTGTTTACAACAATTACATTCCATATCCTTACATTATTTATATTTTTTGGATACTTCAACATTTATTTTCGTCACAGTTTCGATGTAATTTAAGAAACAAACGAAAAAAAAGGATTAGGAAAATGGATCAGTATTCTCAATATTGAAGTTAATCTCAAATAAAATGAAAAATTGTCAAAACTTCCAACAGAAATTGAACGGGTTAACCGATTTTTTTCTACCTTTTTTTAATCGTCTCGAAATTATGTAAGGAATCTAATGCAGCATATTAAAATTCAATTTCTTCATATATTGATAATTATCAATTTCGTTCAACCGTCTCGAATCACGTATCGCTCTAACAATAGGAAGGACGGATGAGTTACGAGAGACCCCCTGATGTGAAGTGCCGCCGATAAATTTCACGCCTGAGAACCAATTTCGAGTGTCAAAATTTGGAGCGCCTTTTTTCGGTTCATCGTGACTATTTTCCCGGTTGGCGGATTGCTCGTTTCTAGGCGCATAAATGAAGCAAATTTTCGATTAATTAAAATATAACAAATACAAGACCATTTTTCAAAAAACGAAGGCTTTCTTTTTCAGCATTATTCCATTGAGATTATGTGGTAAAATATTACATCCAACAATTCTTCCGTGTAGGAGGAAACTTGTGTTATGTAATACATGGGCAAAAATTCAAACCTGACGAAGCGCCTTAAGCCATAGTCTGGGTGATTAGGAAGTCTAGACCATATTTAAAAGGATATTCTTTCGAGCTTATTACTGATTATATCCCTAAATCCATGCTACACTCACCACTCTTGGTTTAGTAGTCTAAACTCTCCAGTCTCGTTTTGTGCTGGCTCGTAGCCCACGTCCGCGTAGCAGCGTTAGGTGCCAACGCAAAACGAGATTGCACAGTTTGGACTGCTAGCCTCAGATTGCAAGGTTTAGCATAGAGGTACCGATATTGCCTTAAAATGGCTTCATAATTTAAAAAATGCAACAGGTAGATTTGCAAGATGGGGTTTACAATTATAAGAATACGATTGCGAAATCGCTTCTACACGGGGAAAAAAGTTCATTAAACTTTCTTGAACTATTACAAGAGTCGGGGATGAGAGCGAACCTCCCAGTGGGCACCAAGACATCCTAAAGACGTTCTTAGAATGTACCTCTATGGCATGTCATTTGACGTCCTTAAGACATCCTTTGGATCTTTTCATGTTTTTAAAATGTCCTCAGGACGTCCTCAAGACGTACGCCACAAGACGTCTATAGGACAACTTTAAGACTTGGGTGCCCACTGGGCTTGACTAAATTTCCTATATTCTATATAACTTTCAGGATTTAATGTGGAACAAATCTGGAATAACTCTACAAGAGTTATGTAATCCTTATATTGGACTTTTATTCAAAAAAGTTCAATAAAATATATAGAGGAATTCATGGAAAAATGTTGAAGACTTTCGTAGAAATTACAATTGAGGTATTGAGAGTTTATAACCACATCATTATAAGGTTTAAATACCTCAATTCAGTCAAATGTATAGAAAAATTCTTTGAAAAATGTTGAAAAATCTCATAGAAATTCGACTCGAGGTATTGAGTATTTGTGAACTACTTCAATATGAGATGTATAGACCTCAGTTCTATAAAATGTAGCTGCGCAGTCGCTACTTTGCGCATGCACATATTACGCCGGTTAGTGAATAACGATTAGTGAATGTTAATTTATTTGTGAATTATAACTTATTTAACTTTATATAACTCATATAAACTTATTCTATATAGCTATCTAACTTCTTATTAATCTTGAATCTACTAGAACTTATAACCAAGAAATAATTTGCGATTAAAAAATTTTTCGACATTTAAAATTCCACAATTATAAAATTTTAGAAGTGATAAAGATCCCGCAATTTGTAATTCCCTAAATTTACAACTAAATTTTCGAAATTTCTTAATCTTGAAATTCCCGGCATTATAAATATAAAACTCCGGAAATTCAAAATTCTCGAAATTATGAAACTAGAATTTTCAAATTACGGATATTCCAGAAAAACAGCGAATTTATTTTAAAAAGCATTTATTCATTAGAAAAGAAGAAATTATAAACCATAAGTTATTAAAATTTTAAAAGCAAAAAAATTGTTATGAAACGTGTTGTAAAAATTTGTCACGCGCCCCTGCACAGCTGTAGCTTATATTTTCGATTTTCTTTTATACTCCGAGTTAAATTAGTTGCGAGGTTTCGTTAGGAATTGCGAATGCGTATGTAAGGGGTTGGTACCGACAGCGAATAAGAATTTTAATAGCGTGCGATCATTAATGCAGTGATTATTTGCGTAATAGTAAATAATTATGTAATTAAATATGTGAATAAATATCAAAGCATAATGATAATAATAATAAAAAAGATTAATTGTTTTAGGCGAAAAATCGGTGATCATTTTATAGAAATGTTATCTATAATTTCGAGGCTTCTCCGAAATAGACTCTATATTAGCTGGACAGTATTTACGCCAGCTTTTTTTAATTTAAGGAAAGAACTCCAACTAATCAACTCGTTAAACAAAGATTGAGAATATTCAAGCGAAATCAAATGGGAAGAATCAGAAAAATGGGTAGATAGGATGCGAAAGTTAAAAATAATTAGGGAGAAAGTAGTTCAAAATTTAGATACCGCAAATGAAATGCAGTCTAGATATTATAACCTAATCTATATTATTAAAAAAGGGGGAAGGAATAGCTAAAAAGTTGAACAAAAAGTTGATGGGAACATTATGTATTAAATCGAAGATTTCACCGAAAATTTACGTGATGAAAAATAAAAACGGTAAATCATTGAGTAAGTAGAACGTTAAACATAAACACATATAAAACATGCAAAAAGACAGAAGAACAGAAACGATTGGAAGAAGGACGAGAACTGCATAGAAGGAGAATAGAAATATACAGACAGCGAAAAGAAAAGGACAGAGAAAAAATCGAAAAGGAAATGAAAGAAGTAGAAGAGAAAAGCAAACGAGAAGAAAAACGATTTTACAGAGAAAATTGATCTTGAAAATAAAGGTAAATACGACTATAAGTGTTGCCTCGAAGCATCTGATGTTATTTTGGAGGTGAAAAGTGATTTCTCGGGAAGACTTTTCCGGGAAAGATACATGGGTGGGAAATAATTTCTTCGGAAGACTTTTTTTGACATACACTAAATCTACGAATTTGTAAGTAGAATCATTTTAAATATTTGAAAATTTCGCGTCGAATCAGCCTACATTGATATTATTTTCATGAACGAGCCAAAAAATATTTATTTTTTAAGCTAAAAGTTTGCGTTTAGCTAAATGAGCATTTGGAAGTCTTGAGCTTTGCAAAATTTAGAAAAGTGTTTTCAAAAATTTAGAAAAATCATTAAATCAAATAAAAATCCTACTTTTGGCTCACAAAAATTAATTTTGCACTAGTAAATATTTTGCATAAATACTTCAATAATTACATAATAATTCTACTTACAAAGTCGCAGATTCAGTTCATGGACAGATATTCAACTTTGAAGTAAAGTATCCATTTTCAAACGGTCAACGGATGTCCAGGGAAGACAGGTCCCTTGGTATGTTATGTCTTGGCATGCCTTTTCCTGCAAAGACTTGTCCCGGTAAACGCAAAATAATTTCAATACTTGATGCGCAAGCGCGTTGTATGGCTTGTCTTCGGAATGCAAGCTCAAGGTGGTCTTATACTATCTAGGCTGTTGGAAAAGCAAATCAATCAAGGTTTAGAAAGCAAATACAATTTCAAACCACTTTATTTATGTGTTCCTCTTGAATGGACGGGTGGGTAAGGAAGGTATCTGATGTGCAGCCATCTGCACGTTGTGAGTACTGGGTAGTGTTAACAAGTAAGAAAAGATACTAGCAGAGAGCTGCACAAAGTCTTCAAATGCAACGAATCGTCTTAAGTGTTATTTTCTCAAATTAGTCCTCTCCCCTACTGAAAAGCCCGATGTCGGATCCTACGCGGGTTCATAATAGTTTCCTTTCTCTTAGCCGACGTCGAAACCCACGTAGGATCCTACTAGGATTTGACGATACTCCTATGTTGGATGCGTGAACTGGACTACTCCTTATGGTGGGGACTTAAATTTCCCTGCCCAATGAGAAAGTAACTTCGGACCTGGCCGTGGTGAGAAGCCCTAAGAACTCCCGCGGATAGTGAAGACCTGGAAGCCGCAGCGATGACTACCCTTGATGGGTAGGAGTGCGTGGTTAGTACGGTTGAAGTATCAGCGTGAATTCGACTAAGCAGCGAATATTCCAAAATAGCTCTCTAAACCAAGACGTTAACTACCGTGTCTGAGACTGAATTTTGCAAGGGTATGGTGACTCAAACGGTGTCCTGGGATACTGGGCAACGTCCCAGTGTAAATTACCTTATCCCCACAAGCGACGCTTTTTGGTGGCGGAACTAGTTCCCTAGCTGCTTGTGGGAACAAACTAAATCCAGAAAAACAAAAACAAACACATGGAGGGGAGTCTTCAATGACCCCTCCATGAATAAATCTTCTCTAGAGAAGATGAAAACAAACGAAGAGGTTAAATCACCATCGAATCAAGAAGGGTCTTGTACAGTAACTGGACCCTCGGGTGGTACGGCTGGGGATGGGACTTTAATCAGTCCCATTAACTGGGACCAAAAAAGTTCCTTAGAAAAAAGTGAAACAACCCCTCAAACAGGGACCCCTAAAAGGACCGAGCTGATGGCAGTACTTCTACTCAAGACAGGGAGGATAAGAGGCTCGTTCTTCAAAGCTACCTGAAATTGGCTATTGTACCTGAGGGTTTTCCGCAAGAGAAGCAAAGCTTAGAACAAACCATGGCTATCGAGGCAGCCCTCGAGATTAAGGTCGCCAAGGTAAAACCTGGCGATATTATCCCGGGGTTTGAGGATTGACGTTTTAAAAACAATTCACTTACGGTCACCTGCTCAGATGAGATGTGTAGGACATGGCTCATCGAGGCAGTAATCAGTTAGAAACCATGGAAAGGTGTAAGAATCAAATCTATTCATGCCAAGGACCTTCCCAAGCCTGACAAAATGGCATTGATACCTGGAGCTTCCGAGGAACCATCATCCATCCTCAAAAGGTTGGCAGTCGAGAACCCCATGTTGAAAGTCGAGGCGTGGGTCATCATGGCTGCCAAGAAAGACACCAAGGTAACCCAGTTGGTCCTTTAGTGCGGACCCTTTGGTGGTTGAAAGCATAGAGAAAGTCAACTGTAAACCGCATCTGGGACTGAGAAGGATTCAGATGAAAATACTTTCGAAAGCGAAAGATCCCGCAAGTTTAGTGGAAGAGCAGCTGCCTCGGAACAACTAATGGATGACGCTGATTCTTAAATGAACGTAAAATCCTCGGATTTAAAGTTTATTCAAATTAGCCTTCACCACTGTAAATCTGCTTCGGCCATCTTACGCAGACGTATTAAAATGGAAAGTGCGGCTTTTGCTCTTATTCAGGAGCCTTGGTGTTGCAAGGCAGAAATGAAAGGTATAAGCCTGAAATACGGTTCTATAGTCTACAATAGAACTGATAAAAAACCTAGGACGGCAATTTATGTCAGATGGGATACCGGCTATATTTGCTTACCTATGATCTGTACTAAAGACCTGTGTTAATAGTTTATTTGATGTTATTGCTTCTCTTTTGATTAACCTTCGGGTTTCATTGATCATCGCATGGCATCCTCCCAATGCTTCTTCTCCTTCAAGGTTGCTTTTCTGTTTATGAGATTTGGGGGCTACCTTTTGGTGTGAGTGGTGACTCATGTTGTCGCTTGATGGTGCCTTGGTGGAGGACTGCCGGGCTCCCTTCTTGGAGAGGGTTGCAGTTACTATCAAGGTGTAGGCTGGTGTGGCTAATTTTCGGGGTTGCAACGATAAAAAATCAATTGTGCGTCTTCTAGAGAACTCAGGTTTTCAAGTCCGTGAATTAAAGTCAGTGGCTCTTCAAGTCCCAATTAACTGTTCAGTGATTTACCGAATCGATCGTCTTCCGGCGTTGTGGGAAGTGACGAGGCGGATGACGTATCACCTGCGGTCGCGTCGGGATCGATCGTTCGGTGAACGATCGTGGTCGTAGCTTCTGGAGGCTACATCTGTGCCAATCTTTTCCAACAACCAAAACATTTTTTTTTACACCAAGGGAGTGCTTCATTGGATATGCTCGGGGACTCGTATCCCGGACTAAATCGATAAAAGGTATTTTGCGGTCAATAATAACAGTGAGAAATTGTCTTATTCATTTTTGTTGACTTTAACATGACGGAACATGATTCCTTCGCTATCCCACGCCAGTCCGTCATTAATTCAAAACAACCTGGTAGCGATTAAATTCGAGCCCCAAAGTGGAGGTAGCCGTCATCCCATGGTAATTTGCTCAGCACACCTGTCATTAGATTTTTCACACCCGTCGCTATCAGAGGAGTGTAGCTCCTAAATATTATCAAATATTGATAATTCTAGAGTGAATTTGTTTGTTCTTATATGTTTTTGTTCCTTGATATCAATAAGCAAGAAAACAAGCAAAGCATTTTAGCCACATTCTGCATTATAGAATCTTTTAGAGATACTCTGTACTTCTCTTATTTGTCTGTAAAGGAAAAAATACTATTAGTACTCATGTTAACAATATGTTTTGACTCTGTTCTAATATTTTTGCAACGAGAAACCGTCTTACTCTGTTTTACATATTTGTTTTAATGATGTTTGATGACAGGCTGAGGAATTTCTTCTGTGGACATAGAAATAGTAATAAAACGTTTATTTCTGAAAATTTATTTATGACAGTGTACTATTCATTTTAGAGACCGAATTATCCTTTGGTTACAAATTTAGAGTCTTCCTAAACGTACTGTAAAGATGGCTACATCCAAAACACCACCCAGATACCAATAAAACGGTGATTTCCTACTGTTGGTCAAATATGACCCACGTGGTACTTCAAGGGGCACGGCGAACTCCGGTACTTCTAGTGTTAATAGAGCCAAGAAAACTAAAAAATAGGATTTCTATAAGGTTAGTGCAGCAAGATATACTGACGAAATACAATCGGCTAAGAGGAACTCGTGGAGGGGGCATTGTCAGGGTATTCAAAATGTATTTGATACTGCGAAACTTTAGAGAACTTTAAAGAAAATACCCTGCATGTCAACTGACGGCAGTAATTTTGCCAACAGGGTACATGACAGAAACTTTTAGCGAAATCCTTAAGCACCTCATGCAGGTACACTTCACTGGTTCCGAACCTGGGTACCAGACGTAGGGAGGGGCTGTTAGGCCGAATCGCTCTGACGGCCCAGTACATATGGCTGATGGGGAAGACTGGAGGATGGCAAGCCGGATAATAACACAATCAAAAATTAGATGGGTCGTCCGGCGTTTCGACCCATTTATAGCCGCTGGGAAAGATGTTATATAAGACCAAATCATTAAGACCAATTAGCTCATCGCCTTTAATGTTGAAGACATTAGAAACGTTAGTTGATTTTCATATCAAAGACGAAATCCTACCGGATAAACCCCTTCATAGTAATAAGTTTGCATCACAGAAAGGCAAATCTATTATTGACGCACTTTATGCATTTACCTCCCACATTCAAAAAGCAGGACGAACAGGGAAAGTAGCGATAGCAGCGTTTCTTGACATAGAGGGCCCCTTCAGTAACACCATTGTCCAATCTTCGCTCCACGGTTGCAATGTGAGAGTGCAAGTAAAAAGGGGATGTCCGCAGGGAGGAGTCGAACTAGTGCAAAATGTTCTCAACATTGTTCAAGATTGCTGCAACGACCGTAGCCTATCTGTTAACCTACATCAGCTAAGTATTTAGGATTCATCATTGACCCTAAACTAACCTGGAAACTACATGTTGATGCGGTAGTAAAAAAGGCCAAAGCAGGCTTTTGGGTTTGCAGAGGTGCAATTGGAAAAACCTTGGGACTCACCTTGGGACTACACCAATTATAACTTATGCCTCATTGATCTGGGTGCCAAGAACCAGTTTTGTTACTTCCAGAAAATAGGTGGAGAGTCTACAAAGGGTATTTTGTCTGGCAATCACTGGATCAATGAGAACAACCCCAACAGCGACATTGGAGTCCATCTTAGTTGTGCTACCGCTGCACCTTATAATTAGGCAGAAGGTAGCGGCGGAGGGATACAAACTTTCCCTAGGGGAGTCATAAAGATGCCGCTTTTTTATTTGCATGATTTCATAAAGAGCGCATTGTCGGGGGATGAAATACTTTGAATGCACTTTGATAACATGCTAGAAGAATATTTGTTCATGAAGCCCTTTAGGTCACCTTCGAGGCTCTTGAGCTGCAGTACGTAGGATGAAATCTAGCGCTGAGATAGCAATCGCACCTGGCAAATTCCCTACCGTATTTCAAACTCAAATCGTGGCCATTAAGATATGTCTAGAGGAGATTCGTGAACGTGGGTTTGTTATTCACGACATTTACATATACTTCGATGGTCAAGCTGCTTTGAGAGCTCTCCAATCAGAAGATTTTACATCCGTACTTGTCTAAAGTTGCCTGCACGAGCTTCTCGTGGTGTCGAGAAAAAACTGGGTCTACTTCATCTGAGTTCCCGGAAATGAGAATATTGAAGGTAACGAAAAAACAGATATACTTGCGTATGTATAGGTCTCTCAAGTGTCAAGATGTTTAATAACACTTATATCCACAAGCTCAGGGTCATCGGGAATGCCAATAATCTTTCCTTTCTTTAGATTAATCTTTGCACACTCTTCAAATCCAAAGTCCATACCAAGCTCTCATGTGTGCTTCTTGACGATATTGAGAGCAAGTTTAAGTTTGCTTGCATCAGAAGCATAGATCTTCAGGTCATCCATATAAAATACATGAACGACCTTATGCTCGGGATGATTAGTTTCGCCGTAGATGTATCCAGGAGAATTTCGTACTGCGAGAGATAGAGTCAGGAGTGTGATGCAAAAGAGCAGAGGGCTCATAATATCGCCCTGAAAGACGCCCCTCTGGAAGCTGATGTTGTTCGTTGTCACATGATAATTTCCACATGAGATAGTAAATCTAGTTTTCCAAATGGGCATCAATCTCTCTGCGCTGCGTCTTTGCGTACGCACCTGTCCATTAGCAGGTTCTATCGGCATCCTTCTAGACCTTTTTTCGAGCCACGCTGTTCGCACATCTCTCTCTACATAGGCTCAATTCTTCGAAGAATCCTGTTGTTTAGGATAGCTTTAAAGATCGTATACAGTGTCTCCAAACAAGTTATTGGCCTGTAATTTTCTGGGTTAGACAAGTTGCTTTTTTTCGGTAGGAGTATAGTGCATCCTAACACCAGCTGCTGCGGAATGCGCGTTTCCGACTTTAAATATGAGGTGAATATGCGGGCCAGATGTTGGTGTGTAGAAGTAAACTTCTTCCAACAGAAGTTCTTGATACAATATGGTCCTGTAGCGGAAAAGTTCTTCGTGCCCCCAAGTGCTTTTTTCACCTCTTCGACAGTTATTGACGGTCATTGCTCCGCAAATGTAATGAGGTTTTCGCAAAACTCCTTGAAGCGGATGATAGTATCAGTACCTTCTTTCAACTTCAGTGTTTTTGGGTTCTTGTATAACTCTTTTCAAAAAGTCTGTACCTCGTTAGGTTTGGGTGGATTTTTGTCAGAAACAGGGAGATCGCTGAAGAGGCCTGATGGGTCAGCGAGAAACTATTGATTCTCCCTGACCCGACACTCTATCTTCAGTATTCTTCTCCCTTACCTCTGATAACATCCGTATTTCGTCAACAATATGCTACTTGATTGTCAGCAGCGTTGACTTGTTCTCCGTTCTTGTGCGAACTTTCGAAATCTTTCCGTGAACGGTATACCAGATGTTATTTAGTCAATTACACACTGAACACGGAATGCATTTCGTATTGCCCATCCAATCTTCTTGTTCAGTTGATATTAGCGTATTTTGGACTTTTGGACAATCGTCGGTTTTGGCCTTCCATTTGAATCAGCCAAAGCTCTCGCAGCCCTATGAACTGAACAATTGGTGGTCCAGAGGTCGGACTCCTCCGAGATACCCTCACGAAGGGAGGCATTATTTCTGCCATATCTTGGGGCTTAGGAGAAACCTGGATGTCAATGTTCCTCCTCATCTTCGGCTGCAGCTTGATCAAAGAGCGGTTGGGGAAGCGAAACGTGCTGAAGCTCTGGGTGTCTTTGGCATTACAGAGACTGCATACGCGCCATAAAGCCACCATGAGCAGGGATAATGCTGACGCCTTAGCAGACTAGCAAGTCATCCTTGAGTTGATTCGTCCACTCAATTCGTACTAAGTGAATTTTAAATTAACTACGTTCTAACATGTGTAATTAAAATTTAACTGTCATAATGGAAGATTAAAGATATTTTTCTGTATGAAATGTTTGAAACCTTCGAAATCTTTGGAGATCTTTGAAATCTATTGAAATCTTTTGGAATCTATAAGTCGTTCTAAAAATATTAACATACGATGTAATTAATATAATAATATATACAATTAAATTATTATTTTTTAATATTTGGAAATCTTTGAAACCTTTTCGAATCTTTGAATCTTCTATCTTTGAAATATTTTGAAATAAAATCTTGGAAATGTTTTGCAATCTTTGTGAAATGACTTAAAATGTTTTGACATCTTTTGTAATATTTGTGAATTTATTTGAAGTCTTGGAAATTATTGAAATCTTCGAGAATATTTGTGAAATGATTGTCGAATCTTGTGAAATGATTTTAAATCTTTTGAAATCTTTGCGAGTTTCTTTGAATTCGTTGCAAAATGTTTGAAACCGTTCAGAATCTTTAAAGTCTTTCTAAAACCTTTGAAATCATTGTGAAATCTTCTAAAATCTTTTGAAATGAAAGAAATCTGTTTGAAATGTTTGTCTCTGAATGGTGCTGTCATCGTCTATCTCTAATTATATTTTCTTGTGTTTCAGCGTATTTCTCAATGACCTAAAGAAGAATTAAATCCAGAGACATTTCCTTTCCTCTCACAGTTTTCCTCTCGAGAATTTATGCAAGGCAAGATAACTAGTTTGAAATATTAAAATTCTGTCAAAGAAGGTTCAAATGGCTGAAATGACCAAAAATTAATGCAAAAATAATTTGAAAGGTTTTTTTATTTAGCGTTTAATAAAAATGAGCTCAATCGATATGTGGTAGGTTCACTTTCTGACTTTCATCATGTTATCATGTTATTTATGCGACTGACATTTTTCAAACGTAAATTATTATAATGCACATCAAGAACTACACAAAAATGATAAAAACTTGATCATAGTTTGTGCGTATCGCGGTTGTGCAAAGGAGTACACAGAATATAGTAGCTTTAGACAGCACGTTTATAGATATCACCGTGAACACAGGGTACGGGTTGGCTCCTATTCTTGTACACAGAACGAATGCAGTTTTTATACACAAGACTTGAAACTTCTAAAAATTCATTTATACAGGCATTTTGACAGTCCCCACAAAGGTGTTTTGTGCTCATTGCACAATTGTTTAATACCAAATAAAAAATTCAGCACAGCTAACGCGTTTTCAACGCGTTAGCTGTGCTGAATTTTCGAATGTTCGAATTTTCAATTCATATTTCCAGAAGTCATCATTATGATCAGTACGAACATGGGGTAAAAAGTAATAATGTTCCCTTTAACGTTCCTTCCATTGATCATATTGATGGTCCGAATAAAGTTTGTGCTAATCGAAATATACATGTGCCACAAGGCGGTGTCACGCTAAACGACACTAATCCTGTGCCAAATGCTTCGCAATCTTCAGATGTGTAAAATCTAGCTAAATTATACCTTTGTTTGAGTACTAGACACTTTGCTACTGAATCTGTTTTACAACAAATTATAGCAGGCCGAACCGAGAGTTTTGAGAAGTGCACAAGTAGTTTAATTTCTGAAATCAACGACGATAATAACTTTTCACACGATCAGAAAGGGGAGATTTTAAGGATATTTGAGAATAATTTTCATAGCATTAATGAAGCACATAACAGTAAATACGGTCTTTTGCGAACAACTTATACTAGGAAGGAGTATTATCGCAAGAAATTGAATTATCTTGCACCAGAACAAGTCAATTTTGAAGTTCCTGAGCATGAGAGTGAATGCCACTATCATTATGTTCCGATCTTGGATACGTTGAAACAATTGCTTAAAAATGACAATATTCGTTATTTTTGTGAACATCCTAAAGCTTCCACTCATTCTACTGGATTTTTTTATTTCACGGATGGAAATGTTTGAAAAAATAATGATTTCTATGTAGTCTATAAAAACGCTTTAAAGATTATTTTATACCAAGATGCATTTGAGGTTTGCACTCCAATCGGATCCTCGAGAGGTAAATTCAAAATTATTGCTGTTTAAATGATATTAGGCAATTTGCCACCTCACCTAAGATTAAAAACAAATAACGCACAGCTTGTTTTGTTATGTTCAGAGAAATATGTAAGTAGATTTGGCTGGGATGTTGTTCTTGAAAGACTTATTCAAGGTTTGAACATATTGGCAAATGATGGAATTACCCTGTCATTCTCAGGACAAATGGCAACATTTAAAGGAACGGTAGTCTTCATGT
>CAKNWW010316970.1:0-10903 GCA_932074435.1 Andricus kollari | reverse complement strand
ATGTGACCATCCCCACCCATTTCTCCGATACAAGAAGCCCAGGTAAAAAAACTCTTTCACGTCCTGCACCGCCTTTCCCTCTTACTTCCACTTCCCTCTCTTATCCCTTCCACCTTCTTTCCTGAACACCATAACCTTGGACTTTTCCGCATTCAGCTCTAACCTATTCTTATCCAGGTATCTTCTCAACCTCTTCATCATTTCCTTTAAGGCCACCTGGCTGTTTGCCAGCAACACTATGTCATCTGCATACGCGAGTGACCTAATTCTAACCCCTCCTACTCTAACTCCTCCTACCACTCCGGCCGCTAGCTTACTTTCCATATCCGCGATTAAAATCGCAAAAAGCGTTGGGCTAAGCGGACACCCTTACCTTGACTCCCTATTCATCCAGAAAACTCCTGACCACAAACTCCCCCGATCCCTTGCCAACCTAACGTCACTTTCTCTATTTAGCTAAATCCCACCTCGAACCTATGCTGAAAATTAATTTTTATCTCCCCAATTCACCCCACACAATCCTACTCACCTCCCAGGCTTCCAACCTCACACTCCACTCCCACCTTCGACACAAATTCTATCAAATCCTCTCACCACTTGTCAGCCAACACTTTCTCTCTACCGCCACTAACATGCAAGTCTAGAGATTTCTTATTAAGGGCAATCAATGTAATAAATTCAAGCTCAGGGATTGGATCTAAACAGGCTCTTCATATTGAGATTATTCGACTAGTGACATCGTGTTTCAGTAATTATTAATTCTTTTTTGAACCTATTCAATTTGATTTAGTTAAAATCTAAGATAAATTTATAATTGGAAACTGTTTACTATTCCTAATAAGGTTTGTGATTATTTGGGAGTATTTCTCTGACGCTATAGTTCCGCGCCGTCACTATTCTTATTGTATGTCGCTTGAGACCTTGCGACCGCAGTACTAAACGGTAGTGTTGTTGTGTTGGCTCACTCGGCTTGGCTGAGCCGTATCCAGCTTTCTCTTCAAGTTCCGTTCCGACTTTCATGCCGGGCAATTGTGACCTTTCTCTAGATCAAGTTTGGTGCGCTAAATTACTAAAAGTGATATTGATTATCGGTTCAAGTTCCGATCTGTGCATTCTAAAGCCTTAATTCTTATTATAACATAAAGTTTTCTAATCTTAAATAAGTGATTCTTGATCAGTGTCTCGGGCTTATGCCTTTTTCGGATTACCGTAAAGTCAAGTGATAAAGTAATTCATTAAATTTGACCATTGTTTTTCCCCTTCTGGATTATAGTAAAGAAATTTTCCCGACTCGATTGTCTTCTGGTGTTGTGGAAAGTGACGAGCCGGACAATGTGATAAGTGTGAGTTGACTCGCGGGTTGGAACTCGGATCATAGTTAGATTGGATCAAATTAAATTATAATTAATGTAACTTAGTAGAATCTTGACTAGCCCTTTAAAATATCAATTGTTTTTCCACTTTGTAATTTCAACATCTTTATTTTATTGACTTTAAATTTTAAATACAACCGAAACTTTTCTGAATTATAAGCTTGAAAATTAAAAAATTATGCATTAAAATATTTTAAAAATTCAATTTTTAATTCAAACTAATAATGCTATAATTTATTACTAATGCTAAGGTTTCTAAATTTAATATGTTTTATTTCAAGGCCTTCAAATTAAAATACTATTAGAAAATTAAACATTCAAGATCGTAGCAATATCATAATAGTAGCATTTAAAATTAATTAAAATTTAAAAATAAAAGGACTCAAGGAGCATAAAATTTTCAAACGTGAATCATTTAAAATTTAAATCTTTATTAACCTTAAATTCATGAAAAATTGAACAATTTTGAATTTAGAAACATTCAATGAAAAAAATTCTATTCCTATTAGTCCGGGAGCTCGTGAAAAAATCGTGAGTATTTTAGGAAAGCTAGTTTTTGAATATTTGGTTGCAAGTAGGGTGTACGCTGCATCTCAACATGGCACAGTCAGCCGGTTACGTGATAGAACACCTGGGCCACGCAAGCCCGCAAACATGGCGTTAAACGAAATTTAATAATTTTAGGAAGGCTCAAATTTTTTGTGTAAGTAGTACATACAATGAAATTTATGAAATTATCGCTCAGCTGGCCCAGTGCCGGAAACCGGCCATTCAGCCACCCCTCGGAACATGTCGAAAAACTAACGAAATTTAAGCATTTTTGGAAAGTTTAAACTTTTTGTGTAAGTAGTAACTACAATGACATTTACAAAAATAACGTTTAGCCGGACCAGTGCCAGAACCTGGCCAGTCAGCCGCCCCTCGCAACATGTCGAAAAAGTAAAGAAATTTAAGTTTTTTTGAAAGTTCAAATTTTTGGTGTGGGTTGCACCTACAGTAACATTTGCGAAAATACCGGTCAGCTCGCACAGTGCCAGAAATATTTTTTTTTACATAATGTCCAGGGTGGGGGGAGAATGTGCTGGTTGGTCATGATCTTCCACAGTATGGGTTGGCCGGTATGTTTTTAAATGTAATTGTAGGTACTATTCACACACAAAATTTAAGCTTTCCTAAAATGCTTAAATTTCTTTAGTTTTTCAACATGTATCGAGGGGTGGCTGACTAACCGGATTCCGGCACTGGACCGGCTGAACGATAATTTCGTAAATGTTATTGTAGGCAATACTTACACAAAAAACTTGAGATTTCATAAAATCAGTAATTTTCGTTAATTTTTCGACTTGTTTCGAGGTGTGGCTGACTGGCCAGGTTCCGACACTTGGCCGGCTGATGTGCACTATTATATGCAAACAAATATACAAAAACTATCTTTCCTAAAATACTCATGATTTTTTTCACGAGCTCCTAGACTATAAGCATTCATAGGGTGGCCATTGGACTGGGAAACCGGAAAAACAGGGAATTTTTAGAGACCAGGAAGAACCGGGAAGAGAGTAAATTTATTTTTGAATAGAGATTTTACCAATCTTTAGAAGAAAAAACTATCCAATCACTTGAAATATCACAAGATCACTTCACATCATTATGAAATCATCCAGTTTACAATGCGTAAATCTAAAATCCTTTACTTTACAAATTTTCCATTTTAGCTCACCATTTTTAAGCGTACTTACATTTTTAATTTAAATCATGTTAAGATGCAGTTTTGAAGACATAAAATATTACAAATAAAAAGCGTTTGGAATCGAAATTTGTTGATAAAAAACGATTTAAGTTTATCAATTCTATATATAAATGAATTGATGAATTTTAAAATAAAACTGCAGGTTCCGCATTAAAAATTGAACAATAATTGGTTTTAACCATAAAAATTGAACTGTTTAAATTCGAAAGCCTTAGTAGTTAAACAAATCTAAACGTCCGACTGAAACTTTATAAACTACTTTCAATTTAAAAATAACTTTAAACCAATAGATTCATAATAAAAAGCATATATTCAATTTCAAATCTTGTTTAAATATTGTTTCAATTAAAAATATTTAATTTTTAACCCATTTCATTTGAAATTTTTAAATTGTAATTTTTTTAAATATTTGGAAATATTTGACTGATCTTTCAAAATGAGCAATTATAAATTAAATGTTCAAGACGAAACAATTTGAAACTAAATTGTTTCAAATAGCATTGAATCATTACAATTTCAGGACTAAATTAAAAAACATTGTAATTGTTCAATTTTTAATATCTCTAACTTAAAATTGCTTAAAATTATATAATTTTGAACATTTACACATTTATTTATCCATTCTTCAATTTAGAGTATTGAGAATGATAGTGTGGATATATATTTTTTAACCAGAAATCTACGAATTTGTCACGTCCCACGACTTTTATAATAATTATAATTAATTATATCAAATGGATTATAATTATAAAACATTCATATTTAATAAGTTGAAAAATCATATTTAAACATTGTAAAAACCTCTATAAAATCCAATACGCAATTGTAAGGTCCAGATTTAAAAGGAACAACCGCAATAGCCTAAATACTATGCGTCACTTTTCCCTGCAGTAACACAACGAAAAGACGCCCACCAGTTATGGACACAATCGAGCAATCACTACGATAACGATACAAACCGACTATATTTTCAATCACCTACACCTAAAAATACCGGAAGCCGCACGACATATTGGTATCATTTTTACGTCTTTATCATGCATTCCTATTCATAAGGAATTAAAATCTTCATCCTGCAAAAGGCAATCATCGATAATCAACATGAGAATGGTAAGCGGACATCCAAAACAGAAACAAGTTACAGAATTATTATATATTTATAAATAGCCCTGTAGAAACAAACAGGAAGATAAATTCCTCGAATCTACACCTATAAATTATTACGCCTATATATTACAATAGTGGGAATATTCATAATCTCCATATGTGATACCACTAAATCTAAAACTTCCTTCTTCTCAATATCTAAGAAGGGATACATGCATTTTGACAACTGCACCATTCACCATATATGGGCATCTCATGCATTTACCACTACAACTATAACTACTTACTCCATTGGTACTTAGAAAGGGATACAGTGCGTTAGGGTCACTGCGCAATATATGGGCATATGTAATAATCCTTTATTCTAATTGGATATATAGACTTTTCCCACTATTCTACATGACAAACTATGGACGTTCATTGGAATATAGGACTATCCCTACTTTCATATCTCTCCTCCATATGTGGATCTAAAGAAGGGCAACGTTTATAAATACGGCCGTTCACGAAAAATAAATCAGTTAAAGTGAAAAGTTAAACGTTCCAGTTAAAATTTCACCAGTCTTCGCCAGTCTACACTATCTCCAGCCAACGATTAGATTACAAGCTTGGCTGCAGAAGAACCTTCGGTACTTGAAAAGTTGGCATCTGTGCGGAAGTTACAAAATCTCAGTTACATCAAGAAACAAAAGGACACTTGTCACAAACGGAAGGACGAACACAGACAAAAGGGTTGACCTGTCATCTCAACTCACTGACCGATATTATCAGCATCAGCCACCCGCTGCAATACCAAACCCAGGGTCTCGAGACTAGATATCAGCGACACGTTCTACTCGAACCGAACAGAAAGAGTCAACATTTTTCGTAAATTTGTAAGTATTAAATTATTTGACACCTCTTTACAACCTTCTTCTCTATCATATACTTGTTTGATGAATTAGTCACCCCTATTTAAGGTGGACTAAAATCAAACAAGAAGAGTTAATCCGGAGCTTGGTCAAGAAAGAGTATCCAGTCGTATTATAACGTTTTCTCATCTGATCTTCCAACCTTAAGTTTTATATTTTTATTCAATACTTTAATCCATTTATAATTATTTAAATAAATCTTAATTAACTTGCAAAACTTAAATTCATGCGTAATCAATTTATTTCTAGTAGTTTGGTAGTTATCCTCATTCCAGTTTTCTAGTTTATTTAAAATTTGAATCTAAAACGAGGAACTATCTTTTAATTGAATAAAATATAAGGTAAGTTATATATATTGGGACGTAACAAATTGTTCAATTTATAAAACATAAAAAAAAATATTTTGCAGATTAATGGCATGTAATTTAAAATTGTTCAATTAAAAAGTGTTCAAACCTTCCATTTTATACGTATGAATTATTGCCCGTTTGAATTAAACAATTTTTAAGCTTAAATTTTAAAGTTTTAAAATTAAATAAAGTTCCACTCTGAGTACTTTAATTTGCAGTTGAGTATATATTACTTCAAATGAAAAAACATTCAGCTTTAGGAGTTCGAATTTTCTAATTTCAAAGACAGTGGCAATTTTTTACGAACCCGGAAGATACCGGGAATTTTTTTCCTCTATTAAAGAGGCCACCCAGAAAATGTCATAAAGATAATTTTAAAATCTTGTTGATATCTACTAAAAATCCTAATCATAACGTGTGAATCTCTTTTTTTTAATTTGTAATTTTTAAAGTGATCTTACTCTTTGAAATTTGGTCTAATCGGAAAATTGCATTGGGTGAATTTCTAAGTACAATAAAACCTGTCCACACAGGTGACCAACTTATGAAATCACATGGAATGCATAACCCAGGTTACATTCTTTATACTAGTACTAGCAAAAATGTAATTTATTTATTCTTACTCTCGTGTTTGAATAACCACTAATATCAAAAAAATAAAAACGGAACATAGCAAATTTTACTTTTTATTACAATTCTACACGGGAATTGATGAGTCGGACGACATTTACCTCCGGTTGCATCGGGATCCATGTTTTGGAGAAGGATCGTGTTCATAGCTTCCGCTGTCTACATCTGGGCTAAATTTACAAAACTAACTGAATATTTTTCATGTGACATGTGTGAGTTGACTCACGGGTTGGAACTCGGACCATATTCGGATTAGATAAAGTCAAATTACAATTGAACATTTATTTCATTGACTTTAAAGTGGCAATACGTTGTTCCCTTGCTCATTACTTTGCTAACAGCATGGATAGAAGCTGTATCATTGTCTTTATTTCAAAAATCACGATTTTTCTTTTTCGTTTTTCAATGGTTGCAATTGTGCGCTTATTTCTTTCTACGCAATATGTGGAATCGTGAAATACGATGTAATTACACAGGTTTAATAAACAATAGGACAAAATGTTAGCCTGTATGATGTAGTCGATGCGATGGCAGGTTCGTGTGTATATATTTTGAAAATAGTTAATTTTATTTATATAAATCCAAACCTAACTCTGCGGTATATTTATGGATCACTTTCATCTGAGAAAGCGGCGTATCTACGCTTTATTGGCCATATTTATACAAAGTTTGATTAAAATTAATTTTTTTGGTTTTGGCTGTAGGTGTGTCTGAATATTAGAAATCATAAAAAAATGACTAAAAATGAAAATTTTTAATTTTTAATCAATTTATTTTAAATTCTTTAAAACAACTTTTAGAATAAGATGACATCTTTATAAAAACAAGTTTGAGCTCATTTGGTAAAATCGGGTCGCTGATCAATCTCTTTAGCATTCACTCCAGGTGGAAACTTGCACAAATCTATTGCACGCCAGAGTTCACAAATCAACACACAAACTGACTAATTGGAGCTACAATTAGTCCAAATTTCATCATCATAGCTCTTTTACTTATCGATATATGGTAAACAGAAAAAGTTACATATGCACAGACCCAACCACTCATACACGCACGCACACGCACGTGAATATTTTCTAAAGATTGCATTTTCGAGAACCTGATGTCAACTTATGTCGAAATATGTCGAAGATTTGAAAAATTAGGTCCTTACAAACTTCCCTCTATGAGAAAGCAATTGAAAGAATAAAATTTTCGAAAAGTTATCAATAAGTAAAACCATATTTTTTGTTAAAATATGACGTCAGTATTGAAACACATAATTTTCTTAATGTGATTTTATCGATTTAGGCGCTACCGTATGGTTTGAGATAAACTATAAACCCAAGAAGGCAATGCCTTTGTATTGCCAATACATTAATTTTTTAAATAGAAAGTGGCGATAAGTTTTTGACACATTTTTGCCTCCTTAGTCCTTACTATTATCTAATGGGTACTAGATATAAAGAAGTAGTTTCAAAAAGTGCAGACAGTATTAGAGTGGTCCAAAATAAGCGGCTGTTTAAATTTTCAAGGACGACTGGAAATTCGGAAAGCCTACGCGAAAGAAAAATATTCAGATTTTTTTGTTTTGCTGTGGAGTCCTTTTTTTTGCTCCCTAAAATGTTTCTAAGATTCTTGTCAAAGTAATTTTCATGTGATAAAACTTTGAATCCACTGTAAGGATTCACCTACGTGGCCTCTGGCCACTAATCCACTCTACGTTCCTGTTATTATTACGCTTTTCCAACTAGACATATACTCCCTAAAACTTTATTACTTGAGACTTGAGGCCTTATTGTTCTGCCACTACTGTTGGGGTCAGTTTGTATTTCAATTCACTGAAAAAATTTGACTCGGCGCGGTTTATTGCACTCGCCATAAAGGCTTCATCTATTAACCTACGGGCGAACTAAGGTAAAATTATCAGTTTTTCCCCATTCTTCAAACCATTTTTTTTATTGCAACTCATTTTTGGTAGGATTCCCCTGGTTGTAAAATTGTTATACAATATTTCAAAAGTATGAACAGTTGACAAAATCCATTTTGAAATGTTTAATAACAAATAACTCCAAGATTGAATAAATTGGTTCATAATTTGTTATCAAAAATTGAACTTGAAAAAGAAGCTGTATTTTTACGTGTTAAACTCCATAAGAACAATTGCGTTTAGAGAGCGTAAGCATTTCGTGCAGCAGGAGGAATAGGTCCTCGTGACTGTTTAGTATTTCTTTCAGGGTGTGGTGGGAGGATTAGGTAAACTCTTACGTAAGATTTAGTATGATCTAAAAAATTATTTTCTTAACCCCTTCACTATGCAGACCGCAAATCACAGTGGGCCCAAAATGTGTGGGACGTTCTACTGGATGGATTTCATTGAAAATTGGTAAGAAGAGGTTATTTGGTTCGCTGAAAACTAATTCAAGGTCAAAATTAAAATTTTCGAAAATACTGGCCCAATATGACAACCAAAAATTTTGAAGAATCCAATGAGTTGGCGGACTTGGACGAAAATTGGTACTAGGAGGTTATTTGGGTCGCTGAATACGAATTCGAGGTCGAAATTTGAAATTTCGCAAATACCAATATGGCGACCCAATATAGCGACTAAAATTTTTGAAAAATCCAATGATTTGGCGGATTTGTCTGAAAATTGGTACTAGGGTGTTATTTGGGTCGCTGAATACGAATTCGAGGTCAAAATAAGACATTTATAAATGGCTGATCCAATATGTGGAATCAAAATTTGGAAAATACTAATGAATTAGCCATATTGGATCAGCCATCTTGAATGTTTCATTTCCGACCTCAAATTCGTATTCAGCGACCCAAATAACCCCCTAGTACCAATTTTCATCCAAATCCGCCAACTCATTGGATGTTTCAAAAATTTTGTTCGCCATATTGGTATTTTCGAAATTGTAAATTTCGACATCGAATTCGTATTCAGCGACCCAAATAACCTCTCAGTACTAATTTTCAATGAAATCCGTCAAATCATCAGGAACTTTCCTTCATGACGTGTATACACGTCATCCGAGGTGAAGTGGTTAATCTAGCCGCCATACCACATATTCGGATTAGATAAAGTCAAATTACAATTGAACATTTATTTCATTGACTTTAAAGTGGCAAGTACAACAGTCACAGCACCATAATAGTATATTGTGTGATAAGTGTGCGAAGTATGTGAATGGAGACGAATGAGAAGGACACCACCGAGCGAAGCGAGGGTGCCTGTCACACGAGTCGAGAATCATTCACGTAAACGCTTCGGACATACTATTTTTTTAAACTGGGCGTGAGAAGTTTGATTAACAAAATCAGCTGAATTGAGGTTCAGGGACGAACCTTAAACGAACGAACGAACAAAAGAAAAAGAAGATATTGGGGGGAGGGGGGTTGTACAAAATCCTTACTGACTCTTATATAGTAAAAAGCGGGAGTTCAGATTTACATATATAATGATTACGTAATACTTGAACGACCCGTCTCAATATAAATAAATATGAACTGAAAATTACGAAGTGAAAAAAAAGTTTAATTTATGTAAGAACTTAGGTAAAATATTACAATAAAGCAGATGAGCTAGGGATGTGTGAAGAAAGGTCCGAACTTTGCAAATGCATACCAATTTAAAATGATCATTTTTAAACTCTTACAAGTTTGGAATTATTACCACTTTCACGATTAAACAAAAAAATCTGTAATCTAAACGCAAATAAAATTTGTCGTACGTTTGATAATCAAGGTTGTAATTAATTGTTAAAACATATCAAATATGGTTCTCTTACCAGCATCGGGTATCGTTAGTAACGCAGCTACGGCACGCAATGCAGAGCGCTTGAGTTCGTCTTGCTTCTCGTATTCTTGCTTGACAGAGTTCGCTTTTACTTTCATGGTACAAGTACTCTTCAGAGGTTCTACGAGTCTTTCTAACCCTGAAGAAAAATATTTTTTCTCATAAATTAAAGTGCTATACATAATCAATTCTGCCTAACATAATCCAATGGAATGAAAAATATATATGAGTTTTAAGAAATATTCCTCACTTTGCAAAACGGCTGTAGGACAAAGTTGCGCAAGACGTGCCGTCATAAGGTAAGTCAACATCTTAATATCGTAATGGTCTCTCAAACCGTTTTCCACGTGATTTAAGAACTCGAAGACGTCTAACCGATCGAGACAAGAATCGAGTAACGTGTACATGCATTCAAATGCTGCCTTTCTTAAATCCAAACCATCATCAACTGTATGTTTGAATGGTCCCATTTCCACCTCTCTGATCAACTCTTTCTACAAATAAATGATACAAATTACGTTACTACTAAAATAAAACGAGAATTTGATTTTTGTACTATGATATACACACATGGAAATACTACCTTGATCTTTGTCTCGGTGTAAAGTTTTGGTAAGACTGAGTCCAGGAGGTCACGTACTAGCATGGGTTTGTTATGAGCCGCCGAATTAAATGCCACCAAAGCTACTCTTCTAACATTGAGATCAGGATCTTCTAAGGACGCTAAGAAACTACCCATGCACAGCTTTAACATTGGGTCGATCGGTTGGGGCTGCCAACAAATTTTTTCGTTAAGTCTTCATTTAAAACAATCATTAAAAATTAATTATAATCAATATGATGTATATATATACACACACACACACACACATGATGTCCCAGATTCAAGTATCCGAACTTATGTAGCTGTATAAAAACAAAATCAATTAGAAAATCCTTTTCCAAAAATCAGTTGAAGTTTTAGTTTTTCAGTTATAATAAAATATTTAAGCTGGATCAATCAG
>CAKNWW010316967.1:0-20542 GCA_932074435.1 Andricus kollari | reverse complement strand
ATTTAGCTTATTTTTGATAAATTTATTTTAAATATTCAACGTGCAATAGACAAAATTGACCTTTCTAAATAAGAGATGAAAAGTGAGCATATATCTGTGAATTAAAAGGCATACGATCTCATATCAAGTGTTTTCTATATGACGTAAGAAGCGATAAATGCCGGGCAGTGCATCTTTAATATATATAAGTTAAAGCACGTGCGAAAAAGCATGAAATAAAATTCACGCTGTATTATCTCTCTTTCGAGCCTCGAAATTGTTTGCAGTATCTTATTTCATGTGACACGTCGAGAGGTTGACGGACGTAGCATATGGCAAAAGAATAATTTTCAAACGTTGTAGTTCGACTAAGAAAGCGAACTTTTGCGAGCAGTAAAAAAGAAGTGTTCTCTAGAGAACGAAAACAGAGTCTAATGAAATGTATGCAGACTTAGACGATCAATGCATCAAATCAAAACCTTTAAACACACAACTGGATTTTATCTAGAGTCCTCGCTCGCTCGCTACCCGACACCGAAATAAAGCGATAAGAATCCCAGGCACATAACCTACCATAAGAAATGCTTTATTCTTTTGATACTCTCTTACCTATATTATTCGATTGGCTTGAAATATTTTCTAATTAAAATTTTTTGTCATCTTCCTCTTTATCCTTGACTTCTAGAAGATTCTACGTTACAATCGACACGTTTGCGATATAATTTTTTTGCAACGCAAAAATGTAATGCGTCATGAAAAATAAGCTTGAACTTGTTTACCAAAAAATTTCGCAGTTTAATTTGATGACGTTATTAGGAATATTCTAGAAACTAAGCACATAGCTCCTTTTATAGACGCTTACCCCCTCTACCAAATTCCTGGAAAGTTTTGCATATAATATTGTCAGATATTGCATCATATGATGTAATAAGCTTCTGGAAGATTCTACATTATAATCGAAACGTTTGGGATATAATATTTTTTTGCAACGCAAAATGTCATGCGTCATGAAAATAACCTTGAACTTATTTACCAGAAAATTTCGCAGTTTAATTTAACGCCTTCATCAAGAATGTTCTAGAAGAATGTCATCTATAAGGAAGCAATAAATCAAATTTATCTTGCCAAAACAGGATGTCATGCATAGCCCTCCGTATCAAATTTCATTGCAATAACTATATGACGTATGAGTCTTGGATAAATAAGGAGAGGAATTTTAAATTAAATATGGTATCTATAAGGAAGCAATAAATCATCCTTCTTGTTTTTCCCATAACTATATGACGCAGTAGAAATTGCCTGGACAAAATATAACCTTGAAAGTATTTACGCGAAAAATTCTTGAGATAAGAATAACCTTGAACCTGTTGTTACATTTCTGTGGATGGCACAATTGGGCAATATTACTATGTGACGTCATCAAGGAATGTTCTAGAACGGTCTCGATATTTATCTGTACGGAAGTAATAAATCATCCTTCTTGTTTTTTCCCATAACTATATGACGCAGTAGAAATTGCCAGGACAAAATATAACCTTGAAAGTATTTACGCGAAAAATTCTTGAGATAAGAATAACCTTGAACCTGTTGTTACATTCCTGTGGATGGCACAATTGGGCAATATTACTGTGTGACGTCATCAAGGACCCATCGAGAATGTTCTAGAAGCTTTTCAGCACGGCCTCCATGCAGCATCACACAGACACACGCACACAGGCTTACCTCACACGGACACGCACCAATACCAATTGATCCAGAACGCAGCCTGCTCATCTACTGAAAATATTGAGTTCTGGAAAGCCAAACGGCTAGCCCGCTGCCTGATGGTGCTCAGGGAGCTCTCGTTGGCGGCGCCTCATGTTTTATTGTAAAATGCACATTTCCGCCAATTTTCAATGAATCGATCTGAAAATGTCCACAAATCTTCCTTTATAAGTTACGAACAAATGTCTCACTGGAAGTTGTATCAACTCTAAAGTTCCCTCGATACTTTTTGTCGGCGAATCTGAAAAACGGGGTTACCGATCTGTCTCAATTTGCAATTGAATATTAATAAACAATAGTCGATTTTTTAACTTTTTCTCTGTTTTGTAAACATCTCTAGGGTATATTTCGTTCGTATATTAAGTTTGAAACAGTTTCATTAATATTTGCC
Organism: Andricus kollari; assembly: GCA_932074435.1. Lineage (NCBI taxonomy): Eukaryota > Metazoa > Arthropoda > Insecta > Hymenoptera > Cynipidae > Andricus > Andricus kollari. Next base: position 18,408 of record CAKNWW010316967.1, on the reverse strand, counting down.
CAACTTACGACGATTTATTTCTTAAAAATTAATTGAATTTGGGGACACATTTTTTTAGTTTATGGGGCTTATTATTAAAAATAATTATCCAATAAAAAGATAAAAGATAGAAAAAAGTTCCGTCTCGTCATTATCTACAAGCCTATATTTTTCGGAAATTAATTGTTTGACTTTTAACATTTCTGTCCACCCAGAGGTTTGGACAATACGTTTACCCGATCTCAAGCGCTGGGCGAGTTTCTCGATCCAATTCAATATTATTGTTCTGTGACGTCACCAGGTCCCTTCGAGAATGTTCAGGAATTTTTGCAGAACGGTTTTCATTTCAGCGTCACACGGATACACATGGACACACCTTGCACACTTAACCTCACACAGCCTCACTCACACACACAGGCTCACCTCACACAGGCACGAGCTAATACTAATTGCTCCAGAACCGGCCCTATACATCTACTTGTGACCAGTCACAGGGGTGCATTCCCGCTCCCCACAAGACGTTGGAAAGGGGTACGATTTTTACCAACATTATTTCTGTGGCCAGTGACTTGGGTGCCTTTCTCTCCACGAGATACGAGATGTTGGAAAGGGGTAGGGGTTTGAACAAAATTATTTCTGTGAACAGTCACAGAGGGGGCGAACACTTACTGGACGCAAGTCTGCTGCACTTACTAAATTTCAATACTGATTTTATCAGAAACTATCAATCTGGAAGGAAAAGTATGTTGAATAAAAAATTTATATTTTAATTCGATCTACAACTTTTATCTGAAAAATTTTCCGAAATTTTTTGTATTTACCAAGATAAGTTCGAAAAATCATGACTTTTATGGGTTTTTCATGGTTTTTACCATTAAAATCAAATTTGCGGTTATTTTCACTATCATATTCGTAATCAGCGCATCAAAATACATACGTGTACAGAGTTTTAAATTAATCGGAGGTAAGCGCAATTCGGAAGTGCACTCAAAATGGAATCAAACCATACTTACTTACTAAATTTCAATAGCGATTTTCTCAGAAACTAGCAATCTGGAAGGAAAAGTGTGTTAGATAAAAAATTTATATTTTGATTGGATGCAGAACATTTGTCTTTAAACTTTTTCAACGTTTCTTGTATTTACAGAGGTAAATTTAAAAAACCATGACTTTGATGGGTTTTGATGGTTTTTACCATGAAAATCAAATTTGCGGGTATTTTGACTATTACTTTCGTAATGAGGTCGTCAAACTACATAGATATACGAAGTTTTTAATTAATCGTAGGTATGCGCTTTTCGGAAGTGCACCCAAAAAAAGTATTAAAAACTGAAATTATAAAAAATACCACAGAATAATGCAGATAGAATTCAAAATCTCGACCTAACCTATATTTCACTTCACCTGTATTTAATTGTAGGATTCTTACACGATTTTTAGACAAAAAACTTACCTACAGAGTTTTAGCCGAAGGGTAATCCAAAATGAATTAGACCATTTTTTAAACTGAAATTAGTTATTGGTGTGGAAGCCAAAACGAGCATACTTAGAAATCATCGCGTTTGAAATTTAATGCGCACTGTGCATGTAATTTAATGCATATGTGTGGAACAAATTTCCAATGCATGTAATTTAATACGTGTAATGACTTTGAAATTCGCTCAGGAGCAGCACGATACAGAGGTGTGTAGTTGTCATTTTATCTACTGATGGCGTCGTAGAGTGGGATGCCCCGCTTTTTGTTGAAGCTGGAAGTTCAACTGCGTGAGCTGCAATCGCAAGGTCATACGCTTATTTGCCGAATTTTTGCGGTACATTGGACAGTATACCGAATCTGGGAACTTTCACCGAGTTAGATCTCTCTACATTTCGTTATTTTCAACGTTCTGAAAATAAACCTCTCGGGTGCCAGGTGTATCCCATGGCACAAGAAATGATGCGGACCTCTGCGCAGCAAAGTGAGCCTCATCCACTCTACCATCCGGCAGCCTCCCCTAGCTAGGCGAAAGAGAAGCGGGCAGGTCAAAGTGGACAGAGCGGTCTTTCTGAGGCCATCAGTTGGATGCCCACATTCAACGCACTATCCTGGTGTGTTATGCAAGTGTATGTGATACGGAGCATCTTCCGTGGAAAGCAACTAGCCCACATTGAAAAATTTCCATTGATACCGGCACAGAGATCGGAGTCCCAATTCCGCGTTCACCACACTCTGTTCTAAGAGCAGTTTTCTGTACTTGCCCAGCTTGAGTTCCATATGGATTTCACTTAAAAACTTCAGGTAAATGTCGATTAACTTCTGCAGTTTTTACCTCGAACTGGGGTACACTGTCAGGTCATCTATGTAAAGCAGGTGGATAGTGGATACGATTGTTTCCCTTCCTGCCTTTCTTTAATCCATAGGATACAAGATATATAGGAGCTATAGGACGATCCTACTAAGTCGATTCAGCGCTAAACAAAATCGCCAGGCACTAAGAAGGTCACCCTGGAGGCCTGGAAGATACTAGTCGTAATAGGTAGTAACCTGGAAATCCTGGGTAACTAATGATCAAAATACTCGAGCCTTGTGCCTCATAGAGACATGGCGTAACTCAAGAATTGAATCACGCTTGGGTTGATATTGCATAAACTGAATATCTCAGGTAAGTAAGCATAGGGTACAGCAAGAGCCTTTTTCCTCTTCTGTGCAGATTTTGTTGGCTTCACAGTGAGTGTAGACCTTAATGAAAATAATGGCTGCTAAGAGACTGGTATAGGGTTGAAAGGCCGATGAATTCTGGATATCTGGTTCCTTGGAAAGCATATACCCTTATTCATGAAAGTGGGATTTAAGTCTGGCTGAGAAAGCATGTTCTGATAGCACCCAGCCAATGAACCGTGCACACACCAGACATGTCGGACGTTGTGATGTTAATAACTTTCATTTCCGGAATATTTAATATGCGCTCCTTTTACAGTTTGAGTGACAAGGATTGCAGATTGCTTTTTTTATTCTTCCCTCATACTTCAGAGCTTCGATGACCAATTCTGGTTTTTGAGCTACTCTGATTTCGCGATAAAAAACCCCGATAGGACATAAAGCCTCTGCCGAAGGGAGTCACTCATTTCGTCCAACGTCGCGTCTGATGTTGTAGTGCAGGCCTTTTCAGCGAGGGGAAATTTGGTCGTATTTACTCCGGAGCCACATGTTTCGTTTCCACCACTACGCGTCCTCCCTCAGCTATAAGAGTGAGACGGAAGTTTTCCATGCTGAGTGAGGAGGCGTAGTGGTAGAACGAGACATCTGGCTCTGGAGTAAATAGGACCAAATTTCCCGTCGCTGAAGACCCCTGTTGTACAGTGTAGACGCTGTATTACGTGAACTACGTCCACTACGTTCTCGTTCCTTGCATGAATTGCGCCAACCTAACCAGCTTGCATCTTACTTTGCTAATCTCGTGTTCAATTCTCATTTTCCATAGCAGATCTTTTTTATTCCTCCGATTTCCTTTAGGTCTAGCTATTAGTCCAAGTGTCCTGACTGTGGCAACTGCTGCACATTATAAAAGTGGCTGTACCTGTGTAAAAGATCGGTCCTAAAGCAGGTACAGAGACAACACCTGGGTGATAAAGTGTATAACTAACGTCAGACAGGTCCTTTGTGATCTTAAGTTCAGGCAGAGAATGCCTTGAGATAGTTTCTATGTCTAGGAATTCTATTACAGTAGAGCCTATTTAAAGTTCTCTTTGAGAGGTTATTACTTCATTCATTGTTGTTCATGGTGGAATTTCTATTTGGTCTTCGTGATTCAAAAACTTGGCGATATTTTGCCTCATGTGCTTCCATATAAACATTAACTCCGCAGGTCTTATCATCTCGCCCTGCAGCCTCAACAATCTTATTTCTGCCGAAACATCAGGAGGATCAGTAGAGGCATGTGTATATGGTCTACATTTCAACCTCCGCCAATAGTGAGCGAACAAAGATTGAGTGCTTTTTTCCTGCTACATGTTGATCGTTCACTTAACTGCAATCGATATTTATGTATTGTTTACCAAGTGTTTTTTTTTTAGATAAAAAGTCTTGTATTATTTTCTTAAAATAAATGTATTTTTTCTGCTTATGTTGTTAAATAATCTTTTTGCTATAAAGAACGCATTCAACTTGTATATTTTTTATTTTTAAACTTTGTAATTATTTATTTTCATCAAAACATCATACAATTTTGCAGTTGATAACTCTGCAGAGTGGATTTACTTACACTACGAATTCTCTTCCGGTTGTCGATTGAATATATCACTTTAATGTAAGTAACTTTTAGATATAATGTATAAAGGTGGTAGTGATTGGTGGCCTTTGGTCTTTGTAAAATTCATATAATATAGTTAAGAATTGAAGTACGGTCAATGCATTCCGCTGCGGAACCACAGCCTCATCAGGACTATGTATAACAAATAATGGAGCATGTCATGAATATGCATACATATATGGTCTATTATCGATGAATACATTTTTGATTTATTAATTTTATTTTTAAACTTACCGAAATGTGTACTTTTCATCAAAATTAAATATTTAAAATGAGTAGTTTACATTCCCAGATAACAATCGTGCGACGCACGCGTCAAGCACGCGTGCGCGTCGCACGATGCGACACATATCGCACGCAAATGGCAAGCACATTCCGCGATAAAGTGATGGGTGCATGCGTGCGTACACAATGAGGCTCATTCAGTCATCACTCATATTTCGTTGTACTCCTTGCTGAATAAATAGAAACAATATATCAAGAATATTTTTTACTGAGCAAATTCGTTTTGGTTGAATCAAATTAATATCTTATTTGAAATGATTGATGTATTTATCTTATTCCAAATGATATTTGTACCTGTATTGTACATGCGCAGATTTGTCAAACTTCACGGTTCACCGAACATCAATGCCGACGTTGCCGTCAGTGAGGTTATGTGAGCGTCATGTTGTGGTATACGCTAGTGCTTTTCCAGTTGTTATAAAATTTCAAGGAACTCGATCATTGCGATATTATTCTTCGTATATTTGAGCATTAATTCATGTTTGCGTGTAAGTAAAGAGAAATATAAATTTTCTTCTAAATAGCAGAAAATTAAAACTTAGATTAAAAAATCTCACTTTTTCCACGTGTATATATGAAAAAACATAAAAATCAGAAAATCATTTGTAGTTTTAGGATGCCCTTGTAGAAAGAAAGGATCGATAGACTATCTTGACGTCTACTGATAAATATGGAAAAAGTTTGGAAGGTCACAAAGACAAAAATCTGTCAGAGGAAACTTTTCTGGAATCTTTAAGAATTGAAAATCGAAGTCTCCAAAAATCGGTATTAAAAGAATTACAGTGAGTATAATAAAATCCGAAACCCTACCAAATGTTACAGAAGTACTTTCCTTCTCTACTTTTGTTTAAAATTTATACACGTATTTTTCTTTATTTTTGGATGTAAAATATATTGTATTTGTATTTGAATAAAATTTATGTTCTTACTTATTTATAAAATTCGTTATTATTGTAAAATTCATTATGATTTTCAATATTTTACGCTAGTCGTAGAGGGGATGCACTTCATCGATACGCGTGCGGATCGCACGACGTGCGAAGCATATGTCACGCATAGGCGGACACATATGTTTGGTGATCTGCGTGACACGCGTGACGATTTATTGGCACTCGTGCCTGCCCCGTGCGTGGCACCGTGCGCGCATATTGTTGTCTGGGTTGTGCTGAACGTGTATGAAAAGTGATAAAAGTTTTAGTTTGATTTATAATATTTGATTGCTCCATTATTTGTTATAGTCCTGATGAGGCTGTGGTTCCGCAGCGAAATGCATTGACTGTACTTCAATTCTTAACTATATTATATGAATTTTACAAAGACCAAAGGCCATGAATCACTACCACCTTTATATATTTATTCTTATAAATCAGTCTAATTCGGAAATAAAATTTTAGATATAATGTTGATGTGCAGTGCGCCACTGCGCACCCTCTATATCTTATCCGATTGGCTTCATCTCTTGTACCGAACTGTTTCGTACAAAAAAGAACTTATTAGTCTGCAGTGTGTTTTGATTTAAAGAAATTATTTTTTTGATATGAAAATTGGACAACCCTAATGGTGACATTTTTGTGCCATTGGAATACATCTGAAGTTTTTGGAGGACGGCAAGTTACGACATGCTTATTATTATAAGCATTACGTAACCCGAGTCGAAATTTAGATCCAACTTTGAACCTGCAGCTCCTCATTATAATCTGCTTTGACGCTATTTAAACCTATAGCCCCTACTTTAATCGTTTAAGTCCTAGAGAATGAAACATTAGAGCCTCCTGTGGCTCCATTTCAATCTACAAGCCTTACTACCTAGAACGTATACGGAGAAAAATGTTAATCAGCCTGAACATCTAGAGTGTCTGGCTTACTATACAGGGTGTTTTTTTTTAACTTGAGACATAAAAATATCTCAAGAAATACGCATCCTATGAAAAAATATCCGTGATTAAAACTTTTTATTTTCGAGGGGGACAAGGGACTTTAAACAAATTTACCCCCCCCCCCAGTAGGCAGGAGGGGGGGTTACTTTGTAATTTCAAATGGGAACCCCAATTTTTTATCACAGAATTAGATTCTCCTTCATGAAATACGTAAGTATTATTCAAAAAAAATTTTTCGATTCGCGACCCCCCCCCATGTCTCCTGGGGGGTGGGGTGGGGTAAATTTTGTTCAAAGTCGCTTTTCCCCCTCGAAAATAAAAAGTTTTTATTACGGATATTTACTTCATAGGATGCATATGATTTTAAGGTATTTCGATGTCTCAAGTTAAAAAAACACCCTGTATATATGAGCTTTAACTATAGGAGAGCCCCCGAGATGGTGTAGAGTACCATCCGTGGAGTGTCAAAATTTGATGGTCAGCTTCACTATACCAGAGTGTAAAGTTGACGATACTGGAGTGCAAAATATATTCATGATAGTAATAGAGAAGAGAGACGGAAACTTAAATTATTAAATGAAACCTTTTTAACATAGAAATTTATATAAAATCCATCAAGTCTGAAAGCATCCTTATTACTTTTGAAGAGTAAGATGTCTTAGACATGATTGCATATGCATAAAAACTTTCACAACATATTACTTTGAGCACGAGAGGTTAAGGAAAGGGCGTCAGTGCACTGAATTGAAACATTTTGAACGAAATACGAAATTTTGAGCACGTTATCGGTCAAAAATGTTGCGAATGCGCTTATTGATACTGATTCATGAATGACGCCTTTTTCCTCAGCCCCTCTCGGAAGTATCGAGATTAAAGTTCAAAATCGAAACCAAAACCACTTACCCTAATCTCCACCACGTTTTTCACATTTTATCAACTCTCCACACATGTTGGAAATATCAACAAGTTGTTTGAACAAATTAAAAACGTTATGCAATACAACAAACATGACGCCGAACGTCAGGATCGCTTCGGAAATGCGTTTCGGCTGTCGAGTGGGTTCGTTCGTCGTACAGTAGAGGTCGTGACGCAGGCACTTCTGATTGACACTCTGGAGTGTCGATATTAAAAAAAAACTATAAAATTATGGTCTACCTGACTATGAAGAAAAAATTGTGGATGGTACATGGTACTATCCAGAAGATCAAAGTGACCATCCAAGTTTTGACGCTCCAAGATTGACTATCCATTTTTCTCCGTGTACTTTGACGTTGTAACACCTTTCTGAACTTACTTTGAATCTTTTTAGCATATAGTCTTCGAACTGAAGACACTACTTTGGCGCTTCATAAACTTTATAATAATAACCTAAAAAATATTTGTTACTCAGGTTAAATTAACTCACTGGGCATCTTAGTTACACTCAATCAGGCCCCTAAGCCTCTATCCATTTCCGTGTCAAAGTTTTTAATTCAAAAGTACCTTCTCCATCCCTAATGCTGCGCCACATTCGTCTCAATACAGGCAAAGGCCTCATTAGTGATGATGATTATATGTTTGAGTAGTGTCTGTCATTTTCTGTTATTTGTGGTTACATATTTAAACTATAATTATATTTAGTTTTCATGAAGATATGTTTAGTGTCATCGACAGTAACTCTACATAGGCCATTCATATTTTTACAATCATTTTATTAAGGATATATTGTATAAATACGATAATTTTAAACATCGAAAGTATTATATTTATATACAAGTATAATCACTTCTAGGGAAGGAAAACTGGCTTGAAAAGGGGACAACATTTGTGAAATAATCAATTCCTGTCGATGACTCTAAATATTACGTTATAAAAACTAAATATAATCATAATTTAAATATGTAACCACAAATTACAGCAAATAAACGTAAAACGATCATAACTGATGAGGCTTTTCCTGTATTGATGTAGCGCATGAATGAAGCGCGTGGCGGGGAAGGTCGTAAATTTAAATGCGTAAATTTATGCTGATATCACAATTTGCGTTTATTCAAAATGTTGAGAAACTTTGTAACTTTTTATAAACCCGACATGAAAAATATATCATGGACAAGACAAGAGGACAAATGTTAGATATGAAATCTCGAAGGTATCTTCTTGCTGATATTTCTGTTGTTCACCTCATGGATCTCTTGCCGCCAAAATCCTATCCCTTCCAGAAGATTGCATGCAGCCAATCGGGCCCATTTCTGCAAGGGTAGAGTCGTTGAGGGAAAAGATGATTCAGCGTGCACAGCTGTCCACCCCCAGTTCCCTGTCTCATGGTGAAAATCGGTAAACGTTCGAAATCGAGGTACCAAGACTTGGGAAAAATCCAGTAATTACGGTCTCTTAGTAGTGAAGAGACGTATTTACCCAAACCCCAATAAAAGAGTTAAGAGAAACGCGAATCATGAAGTTTATGGTAGAAAGGGTTTTGAACGAAGTATAATAAATGTCAATCATAGGTTGAACATATTTTTAGAAACCCGCACACAACTCGTAAAATCTTCGCTTAAACGACTGATTTTTGCTAAATTAGGCATTGAAAGCCGCTCGGAATCGCACGTTTTTACAATAAAAGGGACAACCACTTCCAAGGTTCTTTAATTCATCAATTTTAAATTAGAAAGTGTAATAGTTACAATATCAGCATTATTCTCTTATATACTAAAAGTCGTACAAATATTCTTAAATTTAACCTCTCGAACAAAATACGCCCATAGATATTTGACTTTGCCCTCGTATAGTCATGCGTTTGATAAAAATACCACCAGGAGCGTAACATCCATATGTTACATATCCCCATTATTAAAAAGGTGATTCAATGCTACAACTTTTTCAGATAATATCGTAGATTAGCCCTCATCAATACGTTTTGCGGAGGGGGGGGGGGCAGTTTGCGGATTATATATTGGATCTGATTCAGTATTAGCGCGTAGAAAGGCATATTTTATTTTATTCATGTGCCGAATCATTTGTTCGTTAGAATCCTTTTTCAGTTCTACATTCAGATCGTTAAAAATCTTAGTTATTAAAAATGGTCCTTCATATTCGACGTCGAATTTGGAATCGTTGGATTCTTTTGAGACATAGACGTGTTCGCTTACCTTAAAATTCCGCTTATTTAATTTGACGCCTTTGATACCTTTTGCACCTTTCTTTCGCGACGTTTAATCTTTCAATTACCCTGGATTCGGTGTCGGATAGTCTATTCATTAGATCCTCGACAAGTTTAATGTACGTCAAAGGAAGCTTTTCATTTACGAATACAGAAGGGATGCTTGCTTTTCGACCAAAAATGACTTTGTGGGGGGTGTCACCGGTAGAAGCGTGAGGTGCGACATTGAGGAAAACATGGCAAAATTTTAACCACTCGCCCCAATCGGGTTTCTTACAAAAATGTTTGAAATACTCTACGAACGTGTGGTGACTTCTTTTTAATGAGCCTAGAGATTCTGGGTGGTATGCGGACGATTTAAATTTTTTTATTTGAAATATTTTAGCTAAGTCTTTCATAATACTACTCAAAAAGTTGGTTCCTTGGTCCGATTGAATTGATTCGAGACAACCGAATCGACGAATGATATCTTCTGCAAACGGAACGGCAATATTCGGCCCCTCTACATTCGCGAGGGGTATGGCACCCGAGTATTTAGAAAGATTGTCTTGCCAAGTGAGCATATACCGGTTTAAATTGATGGTTTTGGGCAATGGGCCTACGTTGTCTATCTGTATGTTTTCGAAGTATTTCAAAGGGGTGTTCGTAATCATCATTGGTTGTTTTGTTTTAACGCGGACTAGTTTTTTCTTTGACACGAGTCACAGGTTTTTACGTACTCATAGTTATCATTGCTTATTTTTTCAAACAAAAAAATGTTGAGGGAATTAGATTGTACGTTTCGTTTACGCCTATTTGACCGCCTGCTACAGAATCATGATACTCTTTAATAATAGCTGTCCGCTCGGATTTTGGAGGAGTGCGAATTTCGCCCATACATACAGTTAATTTGTAATCCTCTTTACCAAAGTATATTCTCAAAAGCTTTTCTATGTGAAGCCATGGGATCTTGTTTAGTCCGTTTCCAGATTTCGCTACACTGAAAGTGCGGGTACCGTGGCTCTGTAAAGCTTGTTTTGAAGTAATAATGACGGTTTCTATATTAGTCAAATACACTTTGTCATCAAAAGTGGTTTCAATGACAATATTATAAATGGCAAAAGTTTCATATGGGCTTGCTATAACTTCGTTTAATTCAGGTTTCTGATTTTTTATGTCTTATAAATTAATCTTTTTTGAGTCAAGTAAATGTCGATTGATACTATTTGTCAAATCACAATCAGCGGAAATAAAATTAATTAGGTTTTCAGGTCTCATGAAGACTCATCTTTTGTGTTTTCAAGTATTCTAACTCTTTTCGCTTGACCATGTTGTGTGCCAACATTCCCGTCGCCGTCAGTAATATCTGTCGGAATATCATCCCTATCGGGATATCTGGACTTACGAAACTTCATCGGGCTTCGAGCTCTACAACTTTATTCGCACGTGTTTCGCAGATAATGTCATTGCAAGCTGCGCGTTATCATCCCTATCGAGACTTACGGACGTAACAAATTAATCCCCTGTCAGGGTGGAATGACCCAATTATCACGTAATCTTATTTCGTTTACGCTGTCACTACTACCTGCCGCAATATCATCCCTATCGGGACCTACGGACTTCCAGAATTTTATCCCCTGTCGGGGTGGAGTGACCTTCATACACACCTTGCCTATACTATCACTTCACTTTATCTTAATTTCATTATCGTTTTCGGTGTAGTTGGGAGTTTCACTTTCCATGCGATCAGTACAAAGGAAAACGTGTTCAATTAAGGATTCATGGAAGGGGATGGAATTTTTTTCATCGGGGGGGATAAAGAGGGGATCATATGGTACGGTCATCACGTGACTTCGAGTGTTATTTTGATGATTGATTTTGGGAATGCACGGATTTCACGATAAAGCATCCGCGTTTGCGTTAACTCGACCGGGTTTATATTTTATATCGAACTCATACTTGCTGAGCTTAATACGCCAACGTGCTAATCTTGAAAAAAGGATCTTTAAGATTATGGAGCCAAATTAGTGGTTCATGATCGGTAACTAGAGTGAAAGTATGCCCGTAAAGATATGGGCGGAAGTGTTTTACCGAAAACGCAATCGCGAGTAATTCCTTTTGCGTTGTAGAGTAACTATTTTCTGCCTCCTTTAGGGTGCGTAATGCGTAGGCTACTGGGGCTCCTTTCCGATTATCCCCTGGCTTCAAATGGCTCCTAAAGCAAAGTTAGATACGTCCGTGGTAACAACAAAAAGCCTGCGTAAAGTAGGGATATTGAAGTAACGGTTCGCTGCAAAGGATCTCGCAAAGCTGATCAAACGCGGTTTGTTATGCTTGATCCCATTTAAAAAACGCCTATAATACCCGGCGAGACCTAAAAACTGCTTCACGTTTTTTCGCAAAAAATGGCATTTTTCAGGTTGAAGCATGAGGCCGGCAGTTTTTAATCTACCTAGGAGTCGCTCCAACTTCATACCATGATCTGCGGGAGAAGTAGGGTAAATGACCATGTCGTCCATGTTGACAAAAATTCTACGCCTTGTCATCCGGAGCGTACTCGATCCATCATCCTTTGGAACGTAGCAGGGGCATTTTTTAAACCGAATGGCATCCGAGGGAACTGAATAAAACCCAAAAGGCGTTGTAAAGGCTGTTTTATGTTTATCAGCGGGGTCCATAGGAATCTGGTGGACACCAGATGCAAGATCAAGAACACTGAAATGTTTTGCCCCGTCTAATTGGTCTAAAATATCGGTAATGTTAGGAAGGGGGTAAGCATCTCTGATGGTTTTTTCGTTTAAACCTCGATAATCACTTACCATTATCCAGCGTTTATTGCCCGCAGGATCAGGTTTCTTAGGGACAATCCACACTGGCGAATTGTGTGATGATTCGAAAGGTTCTAAGCCATTATAATCAAGGTACTTGGAAACACTTTCTTTAATTTATGCTCTATGCTCCGGAGGCAATCGATATTGAGGGTTGTTTACGGGATTCTGATCCGTGTTCGTGATTTTGGGTTTTAAAACATTTTTAGTACCTAATTTGTCACCATTTAAAAGAAATTTGAAAGTATACTCGCTCAAGCATTCAACAACGTGGTTTTGTTCCTCTTTATCGTTCAATTCTATTTTTCTGGCGGTTCGCAAATGTGGAGTTGCTTGTACGTATTCCTCTAGTTCTAGAGGCGGCAGAGTTAAATTAACGTTTTCGGAAGTAGTAATTGTACCAAATATTTTAAACCCCATGTGTTACGAGTGGGATCGATTCAGGGCCTATTGTCATTTTAGCTTCGTTAAATAATATGTTTTCTTCATTGCTACGAACAATAGGCATACCTATTAATCCATGTTGGTTTATGGGAAAATTATTCGGCAAACCATGAAAGACAGCATTTTTGCTTTTTATTTTTACTTCCCCCAGAGTTTTTACAGGCTTTAAATTTATGCCAAATAAGTAATGAACAATCTCCTTATTTACTTGAACTTTTCGCTTAACGAATTTTTTATATATGAGATTTAATTGTGAACCCGTAACGACAATTAGTTCTGTTCTTCGTCTCTAAATCCTTCACCTTCAATGCTTACTGTAGGGCACTGCTCTTTATCTTGACCACTGATCGCTAAAACCGCGCGTCTTATCATGGGTACTTTATTATACGCCTGTTGGGTAGCTACGACAGCGCCACCAATTTGGAACTATTGGGAAGAAATTTGAATTCAATATTAACGAAAAATCTGATAGTAAGCAATTAGTTTGAAACCAAAGATTAACATTTTTGATTAAAATGAATTGATACTCACTGCTTTTTTTTATAATCATTGCCCAAATAACTTCACGTGTCAGATGGCGCTATAGTCAAAGTCAGAGAGGTATTCTACAGGCGTATAATCGGACTTGAAATTCCACCCCTTTATCGATGTCCTTGCATGTTTAAATCGCTATTGTTATTTTTGGGTGAAGCGTTTAGTGTATTTGGGCAATTTTCGAATGAATGACCTTTGTTTAAACACAGGTTACAAGAACGGACAAAACTTTTTTGATACCCTAGTAGCAACGTCTGGCTTGTATGACAGAGTATTTAGTTTAAACGCTAGTAATTAATGTAGAAATTAATAAATGGAATTGAAAATCTATCAATCGGAAATCAGAACGATTCACAAGTATCCCCAAAAATGCAACCATACAATAAGCTTATACGACAAGGGGTTATGTTTGTAATATTTCAGTGTGTCTCGCCTGAAATGTAGTAACGTCTCCGCAGTATATTCTCCTATAAAGGGCTGAAATAAAGTATAAAACTATTACAGAAACCTATTTAGTACCATTTTATGTTATTTTAATCATGTCTGGTGTATATCATGACCAGTCTGGGCCAGGATCTGCTATACCAGACTCTGGCACCAGAACAGCACGCCAAAGCGGAACCAGTCGGGCGCCAGGCTGCAAACAGATTCTTCTTTTTCTGGCCCCAGCTGGTGCCAGTCTGCAGTTTTCTTGCTAATAGGGATCTTGGTTGGGGACAATTTCTCGAAATATGACCCTCCCCTCGGCAGTTATAGCAAGTGCGTTGGGGGCACTCTTGAGAATAATGTCCCTCTTTATGACAGCCGTAACAGGAATCTGCAGAATTTGGGTCGCGACTTTCTTTTTCTGCCCGTGCATGCGTTATCGTGCATCTTTGATAAGGCCCCCCGCGGTCCCTGATTCAAAAATCCTTAAATTGCGGAAATGGTTAGATTTATAGCGTCCTGCAATGTATTGGGATTGTTACACGCAACCCTGATTTCTATCTGATCTTTAAGGCCTCTTAGGAAAGACTGTGTTGCAGAATGTTGAGTCGAGTAAATTAACCCGTACGAAATATCGGAAAATTCATTGTTTATTTCGTCTATCGCTTCGAGGGTGCTATTTAAAACACCACTTACGCGCACCCCATTTTCATGCACCGTCTCATTTTGTTTCTGAGCAACGGTAGAGCACGCAAAAGCAAGGGTATTTCGTTTGGCGCTATGCAGTCTCGGGCATATAGAAAATCTCTTATAAATGTTTTTACGGGGATGTTATAACCATCAAAGGATTTTGGAAGACGTTGGAGAGCAGTACTGAATTTAAATAAAGATAGGACCCTGCGGTTGATATATTCGCGATATAGATTACTATCAAGAGCATTATTACGTGCCCAGATAACAAAATGCCTGCACAGTGAGAGCATTATGGGTCGCACGCGTGCGGATAAGGCCGCATTACGTGAGTTCATATCACCAAGCAGATGTGTCTTCCATGTGGTCGCATATGTCTCGCAGGGCGAGCGAGTCGCACGTATGCGGGTAAAATGCGAGCATGTAGTGCGAGTAAAATGATTTTTACATTACGTTGCAGAAATGAAAATGATAACTCGATAAATACCATTTAAACCTGCTGCTGCTGCATGAGCTAAGTCATCAGATATGATTGCGATAATTACATGCTTGAGCTCTCTATATTTTTTATAATAAATCACCACAATGAATATTGCAGCTTGGTCCTTAGTACAGTGGAATGATTGAGCTGCATTCTGAATTAAGAACGCGTAATTCTCAGCGAAATCGAAGCAAATAAAAAACTCCCCAGGCTCCTTTGAAATAAAGGGATGGGTTTTTAATTTTAACAGCCTTTCACAGAAATCATCATTTTTCAACATGTGAACCAGTTCGATCATCATTCTTGATCGACACAAAGTCTTTCACCCCTGGCATCATTCGACTTATGTCATCGCGTTCATAAAACTTTTTCACTAGAGTTTTAGTTTCAGGAGTCAATGCTCTTCCTCTTTTTGGATTCGGAAGCGTAAGAATTCCATGCTCTGAAACTAATTTTTTTACATTTCTTGCTTTTCGCTCTGATGTATTGAGCACCTGCATCAGTTTTCTTCGTCCCAAGATTTTGGTGCAAGCGAGAAATGTTCAAATTGTTCTTGAAGATCTTTAGAGGCATTGCATTTTTCGATGATTTGACCAAGTACTTCAACATCAGCTTTATGATATATTTTTTTAACACTGCAGATTGGTGCCTAAGACATCTAAACCTTTTTCGCTGTCATACAGCTACTCTTCATCATCGTCAGATATCATTTCAGGTTCTGCAATATCACCAGAGTTCAAGGATGATATTCCCGCTGAGTTGTTGAGTTGGTATCTACACAAACTGCAAATTTAAGCACCTTCTGGTAGTGCAGGGAATTTTAAACGGAAGTCGTGGGCAAAACCACGGAGTTTAAGATTAGTTGCTTTATGAATCACTTTTTGAAAAAAAAAAACAATTTTTAGTAGCATAAAATATTACATAACTTTAAAAACTGGCACTAAAGCGTTGCACAAAGATCCTCGGCGTGAGCGCACTAGGGGAGATCGCGCGCCAGCCGCTCTATCATGGCATTTTGGTTACGTATCGTTCTATTACTCGAAGACAAATAAATTTGCCACTCTGAAAATTGGGGATTTTATAGGAAAAAATCTCAGCTTTCTTTTAAAACTATTTTGAAGAAAAAAAAAAGTGTCGAAATTTGAAAAAGTCAAATTTATTTTTGATTTTCAAAAATAAGGGTCAAATTTTGACTTTTTTTAAAATCGTTACGACCATCGAAAAGTTTGTCAAAAAATCTATAGAAAACATTTGTAGTGAAATTTTGTTTAAAGCAATAGGAAAAAAGTTACAAATGTTTGAAAGTAAGGCCTTTCTTAAAAAAACAAAAATTGTACCCCCTCCACTTTGATAAATATAGATCAGAATTAATAAATTTTTGGTGTGAAGAGTACTATCTAATAGGAGTACAATTAGGCCAATTTTTAGTCCGATCGGACAACTTTCATTTTCGAGGTGGGTACACTTGAGACATTATGCCCCATATTATGCATAAAAGCTTGCATATCAATTCGTCAGTTCCGCGATTATACATTTCACGCCGTCAAGGCGGACGAGGACTTCTGAATCTCCAGTGTCTGCATAACCGTATCGTTCTAAGTACAGCTTATATCGTAGCCAATGGCAGAGATACTCTCCTAAAAATGGTCAGGAACCACGAGATGATTGGTGAAGGAGCGTTCCTTTACAAAGCCGCGGAGCAAGCGGCCGAGACCCTTGGCCTGCATTTTAACATCAGAAGTGAAGAAAGTGCATTACTCCATCTAGATGTCCTTTATTACCATCTTTGTCGCTCTTACAATGTTGGCCGCGACCCTGCCCTGCCGTACGCTCCGAGGGAGATAGAGTCAATTGTCCAAAACGAGAAGTGCCAAATCTTCTGGAACTACGATTTTCGGACAGCAGTCTCCGTTGCACACTCGAGGCCTGACATTGTTCTCCAAGACTTCGAGAAACGAACTATATTCGTGATCGAATTCTCGGCCCCGTTCGAATACAACATCACTGCCAAGGAGAAAGAGAAGGAGGAGAGGTACCTTAAAAGGGAGCTGCAAAAGCTGTACCCAAAATATTCGGTACAAGTAATTGTCCTTGTGATAGGTGCTCTTGGAGGTGCCAAGCTATCACTGGTTCGTAACCTTAAAGCCATACCCGCGTGCCAAAAATATGCGAAGGCACTTGCAAAATGGATGCAGAAAGCTGTCATCCTTGGGTCGCTTCGTGTCCTCAAAACACACGAGGGTTTCGCCGGCCTGTCGTTTTGATTTCACCGTGTCCTCTGACCACCCACCTCACGGTTGTGAGACGTGGCCATGAATGTGATTTACCGCGGTCCTACTGGGAGCCGGTGTCATTTTTTAGATGGCAGTTGCTCCCAGTGAGACCCTGCGGTGGTTGTTTAACCTAATTTTTTAATTATATAAAGCATATTGTTGACAAAATACGGCTGTTATCTGACGCAAGCAGGAGAATACAGAAGAGGGAGAAATTGATCAGGGAGAAACAAAAGTTTCTCCCTGACCCAACTCGCATCTTCAGTGATCACCCTGTTTCTGTCGAAAATGCACCCAAGCCCAACGAGGTAGAGACTTTTTGGAGAGAGGTATATAAGATACAACCTCATAAAATCTGAGGAGGACTGTCCATCAATCACTGCCGAAGAGGTGAAAAAAGCACTTAGATGCACGAAGAACTTTTCCGGTGCTGGACCAGATTGTATCAAGAACTTCTGGTGGAACAAGTTTACTTCTACACACCAACATTTGGCCCGCATATTCACCTCATATTTAAAGTCGGAGACGCACATTTCGCAGTGGCTGGTGTTAGGACGCACTATACTCCTACCGAAAAAAGACAACTTGTCCAAACCAGAGAATTACAGGCCAATAACTTGTTTGAACACACTTTATAAGATCTCTGCAGCTGTCCTAAACAACAGGATTGTTCGGCGAATTGAGCCTGTGTCTTTCAGGGCGATACCATGAGCCCTTTGCTTTTTTGTATCACACTTCTGCCTCTATCTCTCGCACTACGAAATTCTTCTGGATACTTGTGTGGCGTCACTAACCAGCGCGAGCATTAGGTCACTCATGTATTTGATATGGATGACCTGAAGATCTATGCCTCTGGTAAAAGCAAACTTCAAACTGCCATAAATATCGTCAAAAAGTACACAGGTATTGGATTGGATAAATGATTTAATTTTAATTGGATATATGTGCGAAAATTCATTTGAAGAAAGGAAAGATTGCTGGCGTTCCCAAGGACCCTGAGCTTGTGGATATAAGTTTTATTCGACATCTTAACACTGGAGAGACCTATACATACTTGGGCGTGCCTCAAAGCCGCATTCAGAACGAACATCAGTAAAGGAGTCTCTCCGAAGCAGATACAAGCATCTTCTTCGACAGATTTGGTCTTTAAATCTGTCGGCGTTGAACATGGTATCTGCGACTAA
>CAKNWW010316965.1:0-10059 GCA_932074435.1 Andricus kollari | reverse complement strand
CGTGATATTACCATCGGCTGGTGCCGAGAATTCAATCACGTAAATGATCTTGGTCTTCAGATCTTGGAGGACAATATCAGGCTTCGTAGCACTGATACGTTGAGTGGTGGAGAATGAGAAATTCCAGTAGATCTTACACTGATCATTCTCCACAACGGACTCGAGTTCCCCCTGGGTGTATGGCAAGACGGGCAAGAGATCAACATCATAGAAGTGCCTAATATGGTAATATAACACTTTTAGAGCCGCATTGTGTCTCTCGATGTACCCGTAACGTGCATACTTTGAGCATCCACTGAGAACATGCCCAAGTGTTTCTGGCTCTTGCTTACGCGCTCGGCAGTTAGTATCGCCTACAGGTATATTCATTATGCGCTCGCGGTAAACTAAGCTGTCTATAACGCCGTCTTGACAGGAGAAAAGAAATCCCTCAGTCTCCGATCTCAGTCCAGCAGACTTGAGAAACATGTTGGAAAGACCCATCGAGAGCTCTTCTCTACTTATGATGTCGTAGAATTTACCATGAAGGGGCTTGTCAGCATGTTCTCTTAGTAGAAGCGTATGTTCTGCTTCCTGTACACGACTTTTGAGCACCGAAGGTGTTAATGATGCTAGGCCATGTGTAGTGTCGCTGGAATCAAATGGGAGGCCAAGCTCCTCTGCGGCCCTATTTGCGGCACGGTATAGAAACGCCGCAACATTGTTGGCTTCATGTTGATGTACGAGTCGCATAAGAGAATCTGCGCTATTTAGAACGGAGCAGGCTGTAGCCAGAACCGTTCTTCAAGGAAGGCACTCCAAGCTTAGCAAGCCTCTACCGCCTTTATCTCGAGGTAGGTATATTCGAGGTACGGAAGATCTAGGATGGTGACTTCGATGGATTGTCATCATCTTGCGCGTGCTTCGGTCAAGTTGCTTCAACTCATCGACGTTCCATTTTACTGCGCCAAATGTGTAGAGCAGTATAGGAACGGCCAGCATATTGGTCGCCTAGATCTTATTCTTTCCAGATCATTCGGAAGCCCAAATCTTTCTGAGAATTTGGCAATACCTTTTTTCAAGTGCAATTTTTTAACACACGCACATCTTGGGTTTCCGCTTGTGGTATTCCAAGATATGTATATATTTCTCCATTATTAAGATGTTGAATGGTATTTCCGCCTATGAGTTGAACATCCCGATCGTCACTCGATGGTGTGGTTTCTAGTCGTCCTTGCTGTAGGTGGACGCAGGCACACTTGTCCAGTCCAAAGCTCAGGCCAATCGCTTCAGAGTACCTATTCATCTCTTCTGTTTCGTGGGCCACATAGGTATCCAGAGCTTTTTCCTCGGAGCACTATAGATAGAGGCAATAGGGAGATGCAGAAAAGTATCGGATTTAGAGAGTCTCCTTGGAAGACTCCCCTCTTATATGTGATATAGCTGGTAGTCACTTGTCTTTTGTCAGATGTTATGAAAAATCTTGTTCGCCACAAGAGCATAAGCTCTTGTATGCATCTCACTATTCTTGGATGCACCTCCAGGCACTCAAGGAGCTTAATAAGTAGCTCATGGTTCGTGTTATCGAATGCCTTACGGTAGTCAATCCAAGCCATGGACAGGTTGAAGCCGATAACGGATCGAGTCTTGGGTAATACACCTGTCTATTAACAGGTTCTCCCTGCAACCTGCCAGCCCTCTCTTGCATCCACGTTGTTCAATTATTGCACTCCATACCGGCTCGATATATGTTAATATCCTCTCTTTGAGGATTCCAGTGAATAGCTTGTAGCTGGTGTTTAACCAACCTATGGGCCTGTAGTTCTGTGGACTTGACAAATC
This sequence comes from Andricus kollari, assembly GCA_932074435.1. Lineage (NCBI taxonomy): Eukaryota > Metazoa > Arthropoda > Insecta > Hymenoptera > Cynipidae > Andricus > Andricus kollari. Next base: position 8,238 of record CAKNWW010316965.1, on the reverse strand, counting down.
CCCGTTCTTAGGAATCAATACCGTGCGTCCTTCCACTAGCCACTGCCGGATGGGTTGTTGATTTTATCTGGCCCTGGCGCTGAAAAGTTCTTAGTTCTAGCGATAACTGTCTTCACTTCTTGGGCAGTAATTAGTGGACACTCTTCCTCTGGAGCCTGCAGCCTTTGCCTCTGGCAAAAGTTAAGAAAGAGTGATATATCTGAAGCGTCTACATTTAACTGATAAGTATCTCCATACACTTTCTCCCGGAACACTTGAATCTCTTCTCGTCTAGGCGGATTTTCTACGACACTTGAAGTTTTATTGAACAGACGAGAAGGATGAGTTGAAAAGGTGGAATTTTCCTGAATCCATTTTACTCGCCGTTCAAGGCGCTGCTTTGCTGTTGAAAGAGATCTTATTTTTTGCGTCCAGTGCTGCTTGATGGTCAAAAGTTTATACTTGTTCAGCGTGTGATTTGTTTTCCTCAAGTTTCGAGCAAGTGCCTTAACTTTTGGAGTGAATTTTTTATTTGATGTTATATAGCTTATCACGCACTGAATATTTGATGCATGCCGTCTCGCCGTTTCAATTTTAAACTGAAGCTGTGCAATACGCTCGCGAGTCTTACTCAGGCGTACTGAAGTATTGTCACTTCTATTGTCGCTAAGCAAAGAGGCTGCCTGCTCGTAAACTACACTGTTCAGATCCCAGAGATGAACATATTCAGGGAGCAAATCAAGGAGAGCATTATTAGCTTCAGATAATTTGTCCATCCTGAGAAAGACTTTTTGGTGGATGGATTTCCTACATCTCATGTTGGCGTTATCGGCTATCTGCAAAGGTGGTCTTGCTGGAACGGGTGGTATGTTCTCTGGAGAATTTTGCTCTTCTTCTTGCTGAAAAAGAGCTTCATATCCCTTTCTACGCAAAAAGGATACCTGATCTCTTAAATACTGAGGCGTTTTATGAGCATATTCCGGGTGCATATTGACCCAACGGTCATGTAACCTCTGCACGAATCCTCTTCGCGTCAATGAGCTTCTTTACCAACAGGTAAGGATGTCCCTTCTGAGTTGGTCCGACCACTTACATCGATTTTATCGCGTTTGTCCGGGGCTATTGCCTGGTCGTCGCCTCGGTTTGGTCCTATTGCCACTCCCAACTGAACCATGGCCTCCATCCGAGAGAGTCCTATTGTGGGTGACACTGCGCGATACTGGTGACGTAACCGCATAATTCGTCGCATTGGGGAGTTAGCCCATTGCAACGTGGCTGACTGCAAGAGCCGGAGCTCTCGGGGTAGGCGTGAATTGCTCGGTTGGAAAGTAGTAGTGTGTGGATGGGTATGAAGGTATAGGGCAGATAGGTATATAGGTGTAAGGTAGAGATATTTTAGATTGATCTAGAATTCTCGTGTTATTTATTTAAATGACACGTTCATTCCGCAACACTGCTCCGACCCATGTTGCTGATCAATCTCTCTAGCGATCACCCCACGTAGAGAGCCTCACAAAATTGTTGTGTGTGGTTTACCACTTGGGCCCATTAGTATCCAAGGTCTTTGTTTCAGGCTTTATTCACTTTACTCACATTCTTTTTATAAACTATTTGTTGCCACACTTTTCTGACCTGGCATGCTAATCTAGCTTCCTTCACGTCTATGCATTTTTTCATGCAAGCTCTCGTGTTTTCATGGCTTCTTATGTCTCTTCGGATTAATGTCTCATTCACAGACTTTATCCATGATTTCGGCGGTCTACTTTTGGGCATTCTGCCATTTACTTTACCTTTATACACCTGTTTGGTCAGTCGTTCATCTTTCATTCTTTCAAAATTTTGGAACCACCTTGACTGATTTCTTTCCCATATATCTACTAGTGTCTCCCCTGTACCACATTCTTTAAGGATTATCTCGTTTCGGACTTTGTCCATCAGTGTTTTCCCGCATATTGTGCGCAGAGGTTTCATGCCAATCGTGTTAAGTTTACTCATGTGCTTTTCATGACATGTCCATGTCTCGCCAACGTATTGTATAGCCGGTACAATTAAAGTTTTATATACAGTCATTGTAGTTTCTTTTGATTTGCTTTTATTTCTGAGAATGGACCCTGCTCTACCGATAACCTTCTTACCCTCATTAATGCGCCTATTTAAGTCCCCATCTATTTTTCCGTCGCTAGTGAATAGGCTACCCAGATATACGTATTTTTTAACCTGCTCTAATCTCTCATCATTCAGGACAATGTTGCACATTGTTTTCTCACTTTTTCCCTCAAACACCATTACCTTTGTTTTATTTACGTTAATTTTGAGGCCCATGTTCTTCATGCTTGTATTAAGTTTATTCAACATTCTTTGTAATTCTTCGATTGACTGTGCCATAACAATTTTGTCATTTGTGAAAGCCAAACCACGCATCTTCACCGTTTCGAGATCTACACCTTCTTCGACGAAGAGAGCCATTCTTAGACACTTGTCCATAAATATGATAAAAAGCCATGAGGACATAGCGCATCCTTGTCTAACACCCTGCATAATATCAAACCATTCACTCAGTTTCCCATTAACCCTTACACTCGCTTTACTGCCTGCATATATTGTTTGTATTGCTTGTAGGAGCCAACCATGGACTCCGTACTTTTTAAGGACTTCCCAAAGTTTACTTCTATTTACCTCGTCAAATGCTTTTTCTAGGTCAACAAATGCACAGAAAACTTTCTTTCCTACTCTTAAGCTTTTTTCTGTGATATTTTTTAAGCTGAATATCTGATCTGTGCATGATCTTCCTGGCATAAATCCACTTTGGACTTCCCATATCTTTTCTTCTGTAATTTCTATTACCCTAAGAATAAGTATTTTTGAGTATACTTTACTTAGGGTACTTAGTAAGCTGATACCTCTGTAATTATTGCAGTTGTTTTTATCTCTCTTTCTTTTGTATATTGGTACAATAATCGCTTTTCTCCAATCGTCTGGAACTTGTCCCGTCTCGATGCATAAATTGATCAATTCGCACACCCTGTGAGGTATGTACTCGCCACCGTATTTAAGCATTTCAGCATTAATACTGTCTACACCAGCAGCCTTACCATTTTTTAAACTCTTAATTATATCAAAAACCTCAGTGACGCAGACATTTTCAATTGGGTTTTCTAATGTATTATTTTCTATCTCGCAGCTCTGTTGTCCTATATCTTCACCTCCTAATAATTCTTTAAAAGAGTCTTAACAGCAAAGATTGTGGCAGAGAAGAGTGAGGATGTTTCTCAATCTGATGGGGGAATCTCAAATTCTTCTTTAAGTTCTACTGATGGCAGGCAAAGGACAAGAGGATGCCCTCTGAAATCACATTCTTCCAGTAAATAACTCAATAGAAAAAAACAAGCATACTCAAGAAGGAATTTCAATCAAAGCTTTTTTAAAGGAAACGCCGGGAGGAGAAAACTCCAAAACGATCCCAAGTTCATAAACGGTTCGCCAACAGTACCAGCAACTCGAATTATATTTTGGAATGCAAGGGCATTTAATAGTTTAGATGATATCTATCACTACACTATTACAGATGCCATCATATTTGTGAGTGAAACATGGCTTACTTCTTCACCTCAAATTCTCCATTCACCCAATCTGCACTTGCTGCCAGGGCGAAAGATGAAGCTGTTCGTAAATCTACCCTGATTCACAGATTAAAACTTAATTCATGGAATCCTATTGTTCGACTTTTCGAAAGTCTTGCATCCAGCGTTTTAATTTATGGTGCACATATATGGAGTCTCAGGTATTTAAATTTTATAGAAAAAGTTAAAACCACTTTTATGAGAAAATCCTGCATGTTCTACAAAATACTGCTGGATATGCTATCAGATTAGAAATAAGTGCTTCCCAACCTTCAGTTCGAATTTTTGGGTAAATTCTCAGTTGGATAGAGAAAATTCTAACTATGTCCGACGATCTATATCCGAAGCAACGTTGTTTAAGATTGAGAGAACTGTATAGTTTGAAAGATGATTTGTCAGCCCTAGAGAAATGCAACTGGGCCCGCCAGGTTAGAAGTATATTTAAAAGGATTGGGATAGAGGGCGTTCGGGATTTTCTTTCTCTTGCCTCTCTACCAAAGATTAAATCGAAATGGATAAGAGCTTATGGTAAAATAGTATATCTAGAAGATTTACAGAGAGCCCACACGTCCTCTGTTCTGATATTTTTTTTCCTCATTTAACCTTGCGAGAAGGATCTCAGAAATATTTTTCTCCGTCAAGAACACCACTTGGTTTTATCAGAATTATAGCACAATTAATATCAATAAATAAGTTCATACCTAGACTTATGATGAAGAATAAAACCTGTAGTTTGAACGTTGATGGTTATTGTATCTACTGTCAGGAGAACTGTTTTAATACAGAACCTGTGCACCATCTTTTAACACAATGTCAATTTTTTAATACTGTAAGATTTTCATGTATAAGCGAAAGTAGCGATCTGTGTGAGATAAGGAATGCCTGGCTGAGTATTCTAGATAACCCTGATAAAAATTCTCTCAACAAAATTATTATGTTTGTTAGTAAGTTTCACAAATGAACATTATAATTAATTATATAGTAAAATTTTTTTGATTTATTTTCATCGTTAGCACGTTTTAAATCCTCTGGGGTAATGTTTACCATCAGCCGTTAATTTTATTTTGTTATTTTTATTTATTAGAATACCAGTTAGTTTTAGAATTTAACTGTAACCTATTTGTATGAATCTGATGATTCTCAAACAAATAAAGCATTAATACTATTACTATAGTGAACAAATTTTATAATCAATAATGCTAGAAAGTTGCTTGTTTCTGAAATTTTTAGTTTTTCTTTGACTTTTTAGTTATGAACAAATAATAAGTGAACCTCAACAAGAATAATTTTTTTAATTTTATTGTATTTTTTTAATGAATTATTTTAGCTCTTTTCCCAATGCTTGAAAAAATCAATTGAAAGAAGGAAGCTACCCTACACAAGAGACAAAAACAAAGAATGGAATAATTAGGTGTAGGTGGGAGGACGAGGTCTGTAAATGAATTGAAAAAGTTTTTTTTTAATTACAAGAAGAAGTTTATTGCAAAGTGTAATAAAAAAATTTGGAATTGCACAATTCCTTCCCTGGAGAAAGCACGTCTCGACGATGATAATATAAAGGGTGTCCCAGTACTCAAAAAACATTTTTGTATTTTTGAATTCTAATAAAATAATGGTGTCGAAAATAATTATAATAAATTTTGCTAAAGTTAATAATTAACGAGTAATTAACAATTAAAGATAACCAATCAAAAGCATGCGTTAGACGTTCGACAGTCCATGTGCCATCGACAAGAGTGTGTGCGTAAAGAAGTTCAGTTCGTATAATATCCCCTTCGCTTGCTTTTCCAGTAGGATGTGACTCTTTGGTGTAACTTCACACGTCAAAGAGATAAAAAAATAAAAAAATATATTTTTCACAATCAACCAAATTCGACAACATTCTCATGAATTCTTTTCAATTCAGCAGAATTCTCTAACGCTCGGCAGAATTCTATTGAATTTAGTAGAATTCTCCTTAATTCAGTAGAATTTTCTTGAAATCAGCAGAATTCTTTGGACTTCCGCATTAATATTTCGTAAATTCAGTAACTCTAGAGAATTCTATTAAATTCAAGAGAATTCCGCCCAAACGTAAGAGAATTCTGTTGAATTGAAAACAATTCTAAAGAATTGGAAAGAATTCTACAGATTTCAAGATAATTATACAGATTTTAAGAGAATGCATAAAAAAAGAGAATTCTACTGTATTCACGAGATATTTATTCAGAATTCCAGAGAATTATGATTAATTTAGGGGAATTCTGCCAAACTCTAGAGAATCCTCTTGAATTTCAAAGAATTTGGATGATTTCAAGAATATTCTGCTGAAATCGAAAGAAAACAGGATAATTTCACTAAATTCATGAGAATTCTGCCAAACCTAGGAGAATTCTACTGAATTTAGGAGAAATAAACAAAGTTTAAGAAAATCGTACATATTTCAAGAGACTTCTACTAAATTCAAGAGAATTCTGCCGAATCGAATAGAATTATACACAATTCAAGAAATTTCTACGTAGTTCAAGACAATTTTACTGAATTTACGAAATATTTAGGCGGAAGTCCAAAGAATTCTGCTGATTTCAAGAAAATTCTACTGAGTTCCAGAAAATTCTACAAAGTTCAAGGGAATTTTACAGAATTATTGAGAATGTTGTCTAATTTAATTGATTGTGCAAAATATATTTTTTAATTTTTGTATCTCTTTGATGTGTGAAGTTACACCAAAGAGTCACAGCCTACTGGAAAAGCAAACGAAGGGGATATTATACGAACTGAACTTCTTTACGCACACACTCTTGTCGATGGCACATGGACTGTCGAACGTCTAACGCATGCTTCTGATTGATTAATCTTCGATTGTTAATTACTCGTTAATTATTAACTTTAGCAAAATTTTTTATAATTATTTTCGACGCCATTTTTTGTTAGAATTCAAAAATACAAAAATGCTTTTTGAGTACTGGAACACCCTGTATATATAAAGATTAACCACTTGTAGTAAATATTGTTTCTGACCTTTGTCTCTAGTAAGAAGGGAATTAAAGTTAGATATCAATTTTACAAATATCTTCTGTATTTCTTAAAAATATATTCACAAGAAAGTTAGAAATTGTTTAAAATATGATTCTCTTTAATTTTTATTTATTATTTGTTTGTTAATTTGCATTAAATATTACCTCACTAAATCTGGCATTATTCAAATTGAATATTATTAAAAATGATAATAAATTGTCCAAACACTTATATTTGTTAACTTTAATTAATTATTTACCTCACTGTAATTGAAAATTGGACAAAAAGTGGAACATTTTTGAAAAAAATGTTATTATCTATCATTATTCTGAGAGAATATTACTAACAATGTTAATAAATTGTCTAAACAATTATGTTTCAAATCCAAAATTTTTCAAAATGCAAATTTCAAAAATCTAAAAGTTGTGTTGGGTTGTGCTAGACATGCAAAATAATTATTATTCTATACATTTTTTATTTCGCTCTATATTTATTGGTGAAATAGTAGTTTTATTTTTCCTCAAAATAAGTTTTTGAATCCAAAACTTTTCAAAATGCGAACTTCGAAAATCTGAAAGTTGTTCTGGGATGTGCTAGGCGTGCAAAACAATAAGTGTTGCATACACTTTTTACTTTTTACTCTTCCAATGCCCAAACAAATACATGACTCCGAATTTAGGCCCAAACTTAAAAAAAGGAAAAATCTACTTAATGTCGCCATTTTTTATTAAACACAAGCGTCCATCTAGGGCAGATATTAATATCAGCACGTGACTCTTGAAATATATTACTAAATAAAAACTGGAAATATTAAAAAATCATGAAATTGCGGCATCCTAAATCGGTCCAGGCCTAGTAAAAGAAAAGTCCATTTCTGAAGAGTCCGAATATTTCTGTAAAAATGTTAAATCACTGCTTAAAAGGTAGTTCGTCGGCTGTTAAACCGCAGTAAGGCCAGCTGAAAAGGATTAAATATTAAAAATACATTTCTTCCAATGCTGTATATAGAAATTCAGAATCTACGGATTTTTACGATTTCAGATATTTAATCATATCTATTATGTATGAGTATTCATAATTAAATATATGTAACAAGAGAATGTGCATATATAAATATAAATAACTTGCGAAATATAACAGGAATTACTTTTTATAGAATACTATTCTTCGAACCTTAATAAAAGGCTTATCCTTCGCACCGAAGTCTTGACGATTTCTGTACATTAGGGCGTAAAAAATGCATATTGTATCTATATATATAGATTCGGTTTCGGTTTTGATTCCTTAGGAATTGAACCGAAGGGCCTATGACAAAGCCGCCGAACGCGTCCTCGGGTTGCGGATAGAGGGTCCCTGTACCAAGGGTTTCTGCTGAATATGGTTACAATAATTAATAAGCAGTCGCGGACAATTGTCCAGGGATGATCCCGAAGGAATAACCCCTAAGCGGAGGCGTGACAACCGTGCCGAAAGCTGAATGGCACCTGGGTGAGGTGTCTCAAACGGTGACTCTGAGATACCGGGCGACCTCTCAGAGTATGCAGCCTTATCCTTGCATGCGGGGCTCTAAAAGGACGGACGTAACCTTTTCCCTAGCTGCTCGTGGGAACAACAATGACAACACCAAACATAGTTGTAGTAA
>CAKNWW010316915.1:0-11104 GCA_932074435.1 Andricus kollari | reverse complement strand
AGAATGTACTTGTTGTTGAAAATTCATATTTTGGTGTTGAAAAGTCAAATGAATTCTTCTTTGGATAAAAATTCAACTATTTTTTTGACAATTTTTCTCTTTGATTTAAAAATTCATCTGATCTTGGATAAGACTGCAACTGTCCGGTTGAAAATTTAACAATTTCGTTAAAAAGTCATCCTTTTCGGATTCAAATTCAACTGTTTGATCGAAAATTAAACTATTTCGTCGAAAATTTACTTTTTGCTTAAAACTCATATTTTTATGTTAAAAAGTCAAACTGAAATATTTTTGGATGAAAATTTAAGACTTTTTTGGAAATTTGTCTTTTTAATTTAAAAATTCATCTATTTTAGTACAATTTCATGTTTCTTGGATAAAAATGCAACTATTTAGTTGAAGATTCAACAATTTTGTTCAAAAGTCATCCTTTTTGGTTAAAAATTCAACTGTTTTGTTGAAAATTCGCCTTTATCATTTAAAAATTCAACTCTTTCAGTAGAAATCTCATCGTTTTAGGATAAAAATTCAAATGTTAGGTTGAAAATTAATCTTCTTTGCTTCAGGATTCAACTATTTTGTTGAAAATTTTGTTTCAACCACTTTGTTAAGAAATCATTTTTTTGGTTGATGATTTACACGAAAGTTTAACTATTTTGGTGAAAAGCGATAGTTGAAAATTGAAAATTCAACTGTATCGGTAAAAGTTGAACTACTTTCTTGAAATTATTTTTTGGTTTTTTGATTTGTTTGAAGGAAGGTTTATCTCTTTGGTTGAAAATTTAACTATTTCCTTGAAAATTAATTTTATTGCTGAAAATTCATATTTATTATTATTATTATTATTATACCATTATACCATTATATAATTCTCGTTTCTGAATGAAGATTACATTTTTGTACAGAAGATTCGTCACTTGGCTTGAAGGTTCAACAATGCAGGTGAACTTTGTTTTCTTTCATGACATAAAGAACTTTCTTTTTTTAAAATTCGGCTTTTTAGTTTAAAAACATTTTTTTTTTTTAATGAAATTTCATCTTTTTTGATTTAAGTATCAACTATTACACTTTTTTTGAGAACTCATCTTTGCAGGTTGTAAATTCAATTATTTTGTTTGCAAATTTACCTATTCTCCTGAAAATTCAAGTATTTTGTTAAAAAGTCATCTTTTACGGTAGAAAAGTCTTTTTTTTAAAATAAATACATGAATTTGCAAATTCTAAATTTGGATCTGACATATTGTTTCAATCCTTTAATAAAAGATCATATGTTAAAAATATTAAAAGATTAAAATGCTAGTATTTAATGGTTGATGGTCAGGAAAAATAAAAAATTAGTACGGCAAGAATAATACTCGACCCGTCGCACACCCATTACTCACGCAGAGTTTGCCCTTTTTTTGTTTTTTCTTTTGGTAGAATCTAATATCTTATGTCACGGCAAGTTAGCCTTAACGGCTGGGCGTCCTATCCTCGCCATACTCAGGTCTCATTTTCCCAGCTCACTTTTCTCTCCCTCGAAAAAAAGTACGTTTCTCTCTCTCCAACTTATGTACTTGTCTTTTCAATTTAAAGCTCTTACACTGGAAATTTTTTTGGAACTAAGTGCATGTATTTGCTTGAATCCTATTTCTTAGCATCAAGTGAATATTCTTTAACAGTAGTAACTGTGATTTGAACCAGACGCATATTTTTTGTTGATCTAAATTCTAAACAAATAAATTCTTTGGCTCTATTTTCTTTATTCAAAGAAATATTTCATACATTCAAGGAAATGATTTCCTTGACTCAAAAGGTCTACGTTCATTGAAATATGTTTAGTCGTTGAAAGAAATATTTAATTGATCCAATGAGTTCAATTCTTTTCATTCCCCTGCTTAAGAAACCCGTTAGGACCCAGATAGAACCCGGTTAGATCATGGGTTTCTATCAGGGTAAACCAGGAGTCCTATATGGATTTTGCATAAGGGTTCCATAAGGGAACAAGAATTTAGTGCGAATGGGTTCTACATGGGTTTCAACCAGGTCTTATCAGGTTCTAAGAAGGGTTTGATCTGGGTTCTAGACGGGAACACAAATTTTGTTCGAATGGGTTCTACCTGGGTTTAAACCAGGCCATATCAGGTTCTAAGTAGGGGTAAATCTGGGTTCCAAACGGGAACAAAAATGTTGTGTGAATCGGTTCTACATGGAATTCAACCGGGTCATATCAGGTTCCAAGAAGGATTTTATCTGGGTTCTAGATGAGAACAAAAATGTTTTGCGAATGGCTTCTACCAGGTCGTATCAGGTTCTAAACAGGGTTTTATCTGGGTTCTAGAGGGGAACAAAAATTTTGTGAGAATGGGTTCTACCTGGCTTTCAACCAGGTCGTATCAGGTTCTAAGAAGGGTTGTATCTGGGTTCTAAACCCTGCTAAAAAATCGTTATAACCCAGGTAGATCCCCGTTCGCTACCTGAATTTCAACCAGGCCGTATCAGGTTCTAAGAAGGGTTCTTGGTGGGTTCTAAATGGAGATATAAATCCTATACTAAAAGGAACGTACCTGAGTGTAAAGCAGGTTATATAATGCTCTAATAAACTTGAAATATGATGAAGAAGATATTATTTATAGCAAGAGAATAAAGTTTACAAAAGACTCAATCTTTTTTTGTAAAATGAACGTGATTTATTTTGTAAAGCGTATGCTTTTAATACAAACTTTTGTTAATATCAAACTTTTTTTTAAACATTTAAAACTAAAAAACATGTTTTTATTTTCTTTGTGTTTTAAGGACTTTACCCAAAGACCTAATCCTCCAAACCTCCTCCCGAAGACTACTAAAAAAAAAACTAAAAACTGAAAAATTAAATTCTTTCTTAATAAGTATTCAAACTGAGAAAATATATAATTCTGAAGATAAAAGAAGAATATATTAATCTTATTTTTAAACTAATCAAGTTGAAATTTCTGTATGCTCTTCTTTCTTGTACACGTCCTCACAATTAGAGAGTGATAACTGAAAAAATTTTAATTATATGATATTAAAAATTATTGAGTACAATTTAAAGGAACTTTGGTTACTTTCTCAAACATATGTAACTGTATCAAACTACTTTCTTAAGAAAGCAACTGTAAAATTTGAAAGTTATGTAATACTCTTATTAAGTTAGCGAAAATTAGAAAATTATTAAAGTAGGTAAATGAAACTGTCTAATATAAAATTTACATACGTTATCTTCTGCTCTTTCAGTGTTGAATAGGTACTCGTCTGGATTTTCTTCTTCATATACGTCATCATCCCTATGAACTCGTAGAGGAGAACAAGTTTTATCACTCAAGGGATCACTTAACTGTTCAGAATCTGTGAAATCTACTTGATTTTCTTTTTCTTCTTTCTTCTCGTCAACAATGTTGTCTGTGACTTCATCAAACAACTGTTCCGTGTCATCATCTTTCAAATCTACTTTCTCTTCCCTTTCAGCAATATTCTCGGAGCAGTCTAACTCTTCAGATTTTTTTATATCTTTACTTTTAACGATCATCCTTCCCTTATTATTATTCTTTTTATCTTTTTCAGAAACTGGATAAGACTCTGCATCCTCTTCGGAAGAGATCAACTCTTTCGATTTATGAATATTTTTACTTTTATCTTTCTTCTTCTGTCTGCAGGGTCTTGGGGGGCGTCTGAGTTCTGCTATTCGGCTGCTTAAATCTGCTCTAAGCCGAGCCATATTCAAGTATCGATCTTTTTCGGGTATTTTTTTCTCAACCATCCAATGCTCATATATACCTGTAAAAAATAGTATCATAAATACATACGACCATTCAATGAAATTGAACTAGTAATTTCAAGAGGTTGCAAGGAATTTTAAGCGAATTTGACGATTTTTAAGTGATTTTTGCAAACCTCAAAAGATTTTTAGGATTATAAAAATATTTCGTAGAATTTCAAGGGATTTTGGGATATTTCGTGAAATTTTAAAGCAATTCATGCAATTTTAAGAGACCTTTAAGAATTCTAAGGGATTTTAAGGGATTCTAAATGTTTTCCGATTTTGAGGAATTTCAACAATTTTAAGAAAGGAATTTAAAAAGATTTAAACGAATTTAACCGATTTATAAGCTTTTCGTGAAATTTTAAGGAATTTCAAAAGGTTTGTAAGATTTTTATGGGATTTTAAAGAATTTTAAATGTTATCCTGGAATTCCAAAGAATTTTAAGATATTTTCAAAGATTTCTAAAAATTGCGAGGGATTTTATCGAATTTTATGATACTTTTAATAATGTAAAGTGATTTCAAGAGATTTATCTGATCTTTAAAAGATTTTGTAAAAATTTTAAAGGATTTCATGGAGTTTCATAACATTTCTAATAGTTTTAACAGATTTTAAAGATATAAGGGTATTTTAAATGTTACCGTAAAATTAAAAAAAAAATTGTGACAAAAAGACCAAGGAAACTTACTTTTTAAGGCTACCAACTTTATTGGATCGAGACCAGGTCTGGCTGGCAAGTGTTTATGCTTGTGAGTATTGCTTGTTATGCCCGTGACGGAACTTTCACGTAAAACGTCTTTTGTGAAAATGGCAACTGCCATTCTGGACACAAAGGATGCTGGTTTTACCTGATTAAATCGAGTAAAATCATATTCAGTTTTATCAATCCATATACCCTCTCCACAATGAATCTATAAAAAAATATAAACAGTATAAGCTTTCTATGAATTCCTCTCAACTTACTTTACTCATTTAAAAAAAAATAAAATTACAAATGTCATTACCTTCTTTGCTTTCAGATCTGTGGTATCAATGTAACCAATCGGCATGTCCTCCCCACTCAAAATCTTTGATTTCAAATTCTCCTGTGCGTTCTCAGTTACTTTCTCCACTGTATCTGCGAATCAAAAATTACATATATATTATTAAGCAATACAAATAACAAAAATGATCAACATCATGAATAGAGAACATACTTTCCAGTCGGTCATTCCATATTTGTTGTTTTTGTTGATATTCCATGTTTAAAGCTTGAATAGCTCTATTCCTGGTCTCTAATTCAACGATTCGTTGCTTTAAAATAATTTCGCTCTCTGTAACCTTCGTAACTTTGGACGAAACCTTTCTTGAACATTCAGCTTTGCGTTTAAGAGCAACGGATTCCGGAGATTTCCGAAAGATTCGAAAGTTTACAAGTGTACTTTTTTAGCAAAATGACAAAAGATAGTACGTAAACCACTATCATTAGTATTACTTACCGATTTTTTACTTTCTACACTACGCATGATAGATTTTTCTGAGGACTCACTTCTGTTTGTGATCTTCCGTGATCCAGAGGGTTCGTTTTTGTTTACAATTGCAGGTTTTAAGATCTTAGACTATGAAAATGAAGAAAATGATGTTTAGGAGATACTGAGAAAATCTATATTGTACTAATCTGATGAATATTAATTACGCCGGGTGTCACGGTCTCCATATTTATAACCTTAATTTTTTCCAAAATCTCACCCTTGATTGATACTTTTGGAAATACTGAGACGGCGTCTTTGCTTGTCACCTTCGGTTTTGAGTTCTGCGAATAAGAATCATCATGATCGAACGTTTCAACTTCCTTGTTTGCAAGTTTTTCTGGAACTGTAGATTTTAACTGCTGTAGTTGTCGTGATAAAATAATGTGTTTGGATTGTGGAACGTCTTCTTCTACGAGATTCTGGAAGAAAAACTGTGGAGTTATACACGTTGCAACCTTTTTTTTATAATAACATGTTGTAAAAAGACAAAGAATTGAACACTAGGTACACACCTATGGCAATATAAAATTTCAAATATTATATATACAAATATATATCATTCATCATGTACATATGCTAACCTTAGAAGTAACAACTTTCTGCTCATCATTCCTCTCTTCTTTCAATAAAGATGATTGCTGAGAGATTGTTTTTACCAATTGGCAACTTGTAAATTTCACCCTATTTTTCTGCCGTTGAACTTCTATGTCCTCTTCAGAGATTGTAATATTATCATCCATAGAGATACTATGTTAACATATTGATAATGGGAATTTCAAACCTTCTTTATGTTAGTCTTCAAACTCGATTGGGTTTCATAGAGAAAGCTTGGAATTGACATTCATTCCGAATCAATCCGAAAATTTCCGAATCATTTTGAAATTTTTATTCAAACTAAACAGTTTCATTCCTATCTAATTCGAAGGAAATTTTCAATCCAAATTCATTCGAAGCCCATTCAAAATCAATCCGAACTTGTAATCCGAATGAATCCGAATAGATCCGGTCAATCCGAACGAATTCGGATTAATCCGCTCTGTCCGAATCAATTTTAATGATTCCGAAAAATTCGGATTCATCACAATTAACCGGATATATTGATTAAAAGTTCAGATTAATTCTGATTGATTCGGATTGAAATTAGGATTGAAAACTTCCTTTGGATTAGATCAGATACAAATTTTGGAATGAATTTTCCAAATCCGAGGCTTGCGCTAGGTTTCTACTATGTAAAGTACCTAAAACGATGTATTTAATTCCTTGGAAATAAACTCAGTTTAATATTAAGCATCAAAAGTGAAAAAAGTTGTGAAACTTCAGCATCTTATGAATTAAATTCCCATTGTAAATAATATAAGACTATAGAGAATCTTGTAAAAGACCCTAAGTGGGTATTACTATGTGGATCCTGTGAGTAGTATACGGGGAATCTGCTAATTTTGAACCACTTAACTTCCGATTGTTTCCCGATTGTGAATTTCAATTCCTTTTTTTTTATTTGTGAATGTAAAGTTGGAGAAACTAAATTTACTGTGATGACAATTTTCACATGACCTTGAATTCACTCTGAAAGTTCTTTTCGTAATTTTAAGGGATTCGAAAAGTTTTTGAAAAGAATTTTTAAAGTCTTTTTGAAATTTAAAGACATGAAAAGATTTTTTAAATGGTTCACAGAGGAGGCGCCTGGGTCTTCTTAGCTTGAACTGATCTTGTATTGAAACCTTTGTCACGTTTCTTTACGAAGTCTGCAAGCAATTTTTCTATAAGCGTTCCCTTGGCAGTCTAGCGAAACCACTGCCAAGGGAATGTTTATAGAAAAATTGCTCGGAGATTTTGCGAAGAAACGTGACAAAGGTTTCAACACGAGATCAATTCAAGCTAAGAAGACCCAGGCGCCTCAAATGAGTTTGGAATGCCTCAAAGTTAAAGGTTTTCGTGTTTAAGAGATTTAAAAATATAATTTTCAGAATTGCCTAGGTTTTTGTGGAATTCAAATGAATTTTAAGAGATTTTTTTACGAACTGTAGGATATAAATTTTAAACGATATCTATAAATTGTAAGATACCTAAAAAACATGTTTGTAAAGAAATGTTGAAGATTGTCGTTACTTTTCAAAATGTCCTATGTCCATGTCGTTAAGGCATATTTACGATATCGTAAAGACATCGTACGATCTGACGATGTCTTTTCGGTATCGTAAAGACATCTTAACGACATGGACATATGATGTCTTAAAGTTGTCCTAAATATCTCGTAACGATGTCGTAAAGACGTCAAATTCTGTGCCCATTGGGTTCCTGTTTTGAACTGCTATTACGTGATGTTGAATTTAAGGGATATCAAGAGAATTTTACGAATCTTAAAAGACCTTTATGAATTTTAAAGTATCACAAGATTTTTAAAATTAATTTTAAGAAATTTCATTGAATATTAAGTTAGTAAAAGACTTGTAGAATTAATTTTGAGGTATATCCCTCAGTCCGATAATATGATTCATATGATATGCTGATCACGAATCCGCTATCAGAATTTCAAAATTCAAAATGGCGGATCCAATCTGGCGGCTTTTTCAGTTATAATTGCTATTTGCTGAGTAATTCACTTGGGGAAAGGTATACGGAGGTATACATATTGGATCCGCCATTTTTATTTTTCAAATTCTGATACCGGATTTGTGATCAGCGGCTTCGAAAATCCTTTTATACAAATTTTCATAAGATTATCTTAAAAAGTCTGTCCAAGGCCGAATTTATTCGAAAAAATCGAAAAATTTCCATCTTTGTTTGTATATAAATAATTAAATAAATACATTTTCAATCGGAGCATTACGAAGCCTAAGTACTAATGATGGTGCAGAATTTTATTCGAGAGCGATTGAGCTGAAAACGGTCGCGGTATGTATGAAAAACTGAAAAAAGTTTGGTGTATCATAGATGATACGCTGCGCCTCAAAGGGTTTTTATACCTTTTCATGAGGAAAAAAATTGTTAATCCCCAGTGGGCACAAAATTTGGCGACGTCTTTACGGCATCGTTACGACATCCTGTGTCCATGTCGTTGAGATGTATTTACGGTATCGTTAAGACGTCGTACGATCTGACGATGTCTTTTCGATATCCTGAAGATATCCTAACGACATGTAAATAGGATGTCTTGAAGTCGTTGTAAAGATCTCTTAAAAATGTCGTAAAGACGTCGTCAAATTTGGTGCCTACTGGGTCTTCATTTAGAAACATCAAGGGACTTTATCAAATGCTGAAAATTCATATACACACACTAAATCGTAAGGTGTCAAATTTTGATCCAAAAGTGGATCAAAACGTTGAGCAACGGAAAAAGGAATGAAAAATTGCAAGTACACTCACGTATTCCTACGTAGATGTAAATTTTTTTCTATTGTGCAAAACGCTTTCATCCACTTTTGGACAAAAAATTGACCCCGCGAGATATACTGTGTAGGTGGTTTCATAATACAATGGTTGGCAGTATATTTCAGTGCGAATAAATAATCTGTTTTAAGGGGGAAAAATTTTTTTTCTTTATTTTATACCACATTTTATTTATTTTCAATAAATCTTTTTTCATTAGATCGGAGAAAGCAGTACTTTCAAAGAAATGTTAGTTTTAGATTCAATAAAATTTACTTGCTGTGATCGTGTATATATATAACAGATATATAGTAAACCATTTTAAAAATGTACACGTACATACCTCCAAGAAGTCCTATTATTGCAGGGCACAGAATTGTTCCGCATTTTATGTTCACTTCACGATTACGCTCTTTTTGGAAATTATTTAGTATTTTTTCCAAATTAGCACTTTTAATAGATGTAAGAGGGATGATTTCTAACGAGGAGTGTTTCTTTTCTGGGTTCATACACTGCTTTTTATACTTTACAAATGCGTAATTCGGCTTTCGAGACATATTTTACACAATATTGTTCCGTCTGAAAAGGGATATATACCGACCGTAAGCAATAATACTCGATCGCCCTAATAGCACGGAACGTTCCCGAAACATTCCTGGAACGTTCCGCTGGAATGTTCCGAAGGTGCCCGCGGAACGTTCCGTACTATTAGGGCGAAATCACACTCATGAACAACGAACGCGTGCGTTTTTCACGGCTTGCCCTGGCGGACCGGCCGAACGCAAAGATTACGCTGCAGCGTAATGGTAAAGTAATGGTAAAGTTATGTTAAAGTAATATGGCATTATAATTATTAAGAGAAGCAAAATAAATATGTAAACTGTTGCAATCATAATAATACGTTAAAATTTACGTTAAATGGTCATCACGTAATTGCAACAGGTTTCTTTTTCAGCGTTAAAAAATAAAAAAATAATGTCGCTCTCATTGCAGTCTGCTAACAGAGGTTTCAAGCGGGCTGCCAACATGCAGGGGCTCGACTTCAATAACAGCCACTTTGTTTTTTTATTTTTTAACGCTGAAAAAGAAACCTGTTGCAATTACGAGATGACCATTTAACGTAAATTTTAACGTATTATTATGTTTGCAACAGTTTACATATTTATTTTGCTTCTCTTTATAATCATAATGCCATATTACTTTAACATTACTTTACCATTACGCTGCAGCGTAATCTTTGCGTTCGGCCGGTCCGCCAGGGTGGATATACGCCGCGTGGCGTCGCCGGCAGAATCAAACAAAGGTGCACTCGCACACAAGTACAGCTGTATGACCATATTGAAAAGAGTAGGGATTACGCGTGCAACCACGTGACTCCGACCCAGTGGCCCCAACTCGAGCCTCGTGTAACGATATAGATTTTGGGGTCTTAGAGCCCTCAAAATATATACGTTTAGTTACACAAAGTGTATCTCGGAAACTAGTATACGAAGGAAGGCATGCATGCATCATACTGTACATGTATACAAATGGGGCATTGTAACATTCAATGGTGTACTGCAGGTTATGTTACCGTATGATACTATCAAAGAATTGGGAATTTAAACTTGCAATGCGAGACCTGACGGTCACCAAGCGAACTAACCAATATGGCTGCCGCTGGGCTACGTGTGACATTGTGTACATCCGTAATACGCTCAGTGCAACGCAGTAATAATTAATTCTTTGTCAAATAAATATATAGTTAACGTTAAAAATAAGTGATATTATCAAAAATAAATATACATATGAAAATGGAGTTCTCGCCGAAGCATAGAAAAGGAAAAGACTTCACTCGTAAAGGAAATGTTTGTTGTGTGAGTAATTGTGAATCCAAGAAAAATATCAAAACTAATTTGAGTTTCCACAAAGTCCCAAAGTCTGACACTGCTTCTGTTGCGATAAAAAATCCTGCTGGAGAAACTGTTATAGTAAATAAACGATCAGAGTGGCTCAATCGACTAAATATAAAAGATATTAGTAAACAACTACTAGTTTGCTCTTTACATTTCAGTGTAGATGATTATCTCTTTCCCGGTTAGTAATTAATACATTTTTTAACATATTATCAATTAGCATAGATAATAATATCAACCATAAATTTACAGATGTTCCTACAGAATCAAGAAGATATCTAAAAAATAACGCAGTTCCAGTACCTGTCTCTGTTCCTCTGAACAAGAGAAAAAGTAACATATCAAGAATAAAGCGACTTGTAAGATAAAACTGTTGAATTTGCTTTTCCATAATGAAATTGTCATTTATAATTTTCAATCATTTTTACAGAGGAATAGAAGACTCATTCAGGATATACAAAATGCGTCAAATAAAGAGAGTTTAAAAACCAAACCATTAAAAAGTCAGAATAGTTCCAAGAGTAATATTGATATTAATTCTAGTAACGGCAGTGAATCAATGGTTTTG
>CAKNWW010316830.1:0-10768 GCA_932074435.1 Andricus kollari | reverse complement strand
AGAGTCGAGATGGGTCAGACAAAAACTGTTGATTTTCTCTGACCCACCTCTCTCTCCGCTCTAGACTTCGCCTAGCGTTAGATAGTACTCGTATTCTGTCAACAATATGCTGCCTGATGGTCAGTAGCTTTGACTTGTTAAGTGTGTGATGACAGATCCGCAGCTCGCGTGCGAACCGTCGAACCTTGGCAGTGAAAGTCCTGTCAGATGTTATGTAGTCAATCACGCACTGAATGCGGGACGCGTACTGTCTGGCCCAGCCTATCTTTGTGCTTAGTTGATGCATACGTCTTTTGGTCTTATGATCAACCGTTGATTTTGCTTTACGGTTTGCATCTGCCAAAGCTCTCGCTGCATTATACACACTACAATTAATAGTCCAGAGGTCAGGTTTTTCGGAAAAATCTCCACGAAGCTCGTCATCCAGTTCAGCCAGATCTTTGGGCTTAAGAGAAACCTGAATGTTGATGTTTCTCCGGGTCCTGAAGCGTCACTCTTCCTCTATTGGATGTCTGCTCGCGGTTGGTCTGAGTCTCGCCTCTCTTTCTCTGCTGCCGGCTTCTTCTGGCTGCGGTTGAGTAGGCGCTCCGCTTATATAACCCCTTTTTCTGAGTTCCTCGGCACGGTTTATATATATATATTGGGAGAGTCGAGATGGGTCAGACAAAAACTGTTGATTTTCTCTGACCCACCTCTCTCTCCGCTCTAGACTTCTCCTAGTGTTAGATAGTACTCGTATTCTGTCAACAATATGCTGCCTGATGGTCAGTAGCTTTGACTTGTTAAGTGTGTGATGACAGATCCGCAGCTCGCGTGCAAGTCCTTGTCATAGGTGCGCTCGGAGGTGCGAAACTCTCACTGGTTCGTAACCTTAAAGCCATACCCGCGTGCCAAAAATATGCCAAGGCACTTGCAAAATGGATGCAGAAAGCTGTCATCCTTGGGTCGCTTCGTGTCCTCAAAACACACGAGGGATGCGCCGGCCTGTCGTCATTTCATCGTGTCCTGTGATAGGAGTATTGTCGTTCCTTATAATGGCGGATAGAAAAAAAAATCAAATCGAAATGTCCCAAAACATTTTTAGGTCCGGTGCATATTTAGGGTAGTACAGGGCATTGAAATTGCATGTAAGTGAGCATTTAGTTGCAAGTATGCGTGCGACCCCAAAAAGCAATTTCTCCTACGGCGGTAACTTCACCTTGCCTCGAGCACTAAATAAAAATGCTATAACGAATGTGTTTTTCTGTTTAAATCGGATGGGCTCAGGTTATATCGAACGATTAATGTAGAATTCAATTAAATTTTTTGAATTCTCCAAATTTTTTGAAGGCATGACACTATTTCAAAGATTCTTGAATTCTCTTGAATAATTCAGAACATAACTTGATTTATTTTTAACTTTCTGAATTTTTCTGAAAACATGAAATTCTTTTGAACTATTTCTTTAGGAGTCACGTTGATCTTTAGGAGTCACGTTGAATTATTGTAAATTCCTTCAAGTCTTTTAAATTCTGCAGAATTCGCTCGATTTCTTAGAATTCTGCAGATTTAAAAAACGAGTACATCTTAATTCAATAGTAATTTATCGTCAACCAAAGTTGATAAATTTAGAAATAGTTGAAAAGAATTTCATGTTTTCAGAAGAATTCATAAAATTAAAAATAAATCAAATAAATCCTACATTTTTCAAGAGAATTAAAAAATATTTTTAAAAAATTCGAATGTTTGCAAGTAAATTCACAGATTTATACATAATTCTGCAGAATTAACAAAAAACGTGTGCATCTTAGTCTAGTAGCAGTTCACCCGTCGATGAAAGTTGCTGAATTTGAAAATAGTTAAAAAGAATTTCATGTTTTAACAAGAATTTAAAAACGTAAAAATGAATCAAGTAATATCAACAGAATTCTGCAGAATCTAGCCTACATTTCGATTTTTTCTATGCACCGAATTTCGGTGAGCCAATATTGTATTCCTATCGTGTTTAAATAAAAGAATTGATTTTTTGCAAAGTTATTTTTTGGTTTGATAAAACTTGCGCCCATCCGATTTAAACAGAAAAACACATTCGTAATAGCATTTTTTTTTGCTGCTCGAGGCTTTTCGATTTGAATTTTTTTTTCCCTATCCGCCATTATGAGGAACTACAAAACTCCTCTTACGCCCTCTGTATATATATATATTGATTCCTTAGGAATCGAACCGAAGGGCCTATGACAAAGCCACCGAACTCGTCCTCGGGTTGCGGATAGAGGGCCCCTGTACCCAGGGTTTGTGCAGAATATGGGTACAATAATTGATAAGCAGTCGCGGACAATTGTCCAGGGATAGTCCCGAAGGAATAACCCCTAAGCGGAGGCGCGAAAACCGTGCCGAAAGCTGAATGGCACCTGGCTAAGGTGTCTCAAACGGTGACTCTGTGATGCCGGGCGACCTTTCGGAGTATACAGCCTTTTCCTTGCACGCGGGGCTCTACAAGGATGGACGAACCCTTCGCCCTAGCTACTCGTGAAAACAACAATGATAACACCAAACATAGTTGTAGTAAGTGCGGTTCAAAACAATCGAACGCGCAGGGCTCCCGACAATGGGTTCGGACAACAATGCCGACAATCCTAGAGTTGGGGGAGCCAATCAAGACGGGGTTAATGCGATTGACCGGCAGAATCGCATTACTTTTAAGTGGATAGATCGACTCAGGGACGACCTGCTGGAGTGCTATGATACCAGTATGGCCTCTGAGCGAAAAGGTTACGTGGCGCGACTGCATACTCTGTGGTGCAAGAAACACCCAGAGCTCTAGCATTTTTCGTATAAACGTCTGCGAAACCATGCCGAGGAACTCCGGAATAGGCGTTACATAGCGGAGCGCCTACTCAACCGCAGCCAGAACAAGCCGGCAACAGAGATAGAGAGGCGACACTGAGACCAACCGCGAGCAGGCATCCAATAGAGGAAGAGCGATGCTTTAGGACCCGGAGAAACATCAACATTCAGGTTTCTCTTAAGACCAATGCTCTAGCTGAACTGGATGGCGAGCTTCGTGGAGATTTTTCCAAAGAACCCGACCTCTGGACTATCCATTGTAGTGTGAATAATGCAGCGAGAGCTTTGGCAGATGCAAACTGTAAAATAAAACCAACGGTTGATCATAATGCTAAAAGACGAATGCATCAACTCAGAACAAAGATAGACTGGGCAAGACAGTACGCGTCCCGCGATCAGTGTTTGATTGACTACATAATATCTGGCAGGACTTTCACTGCCAAGGTTCGACGATTCGCGCGCGAACTGCGGATCTGTCATCACATACTCAACAAGTCAAAGTTACTGACCATCAGGCAGCATATTGTTGACAGAATACGAGTATTATCTAACGCTATAGTCTAGAGCGAAGAGAGAGGTTGGTCAGAGAAAATCAAACGTTTTTGTCTGACCATTCTCGAGTCTTCTAAGACCCTCCAGTTACTGTCGTCCACCCGCCCACGACAGAGGAGGTCGAGGCACTTTGGAGAAAAGTCTTCGAAGTACAGCATCCACTTAAAGAACACTCAAAGAATATAAGTAGCTTCAAGTAGCTATGCAGGACTCTCATAACTCCTGAGGAGGAATGCCCACTTATCACTACCGAGGAGGCGGAAAACGTATGAAGAGGCATGAAGAACCATTCCGCTCCGGGACCAGATGGTATCAAAACCTTTTGGTGGAAGAAGTTTCCTTCAAGCCACCAACATCTCGCCCGTATTTTCACCTCATATCCTAAGTCCGAAGAGCCTATTCCGGAGTGGTTGGTGGAAGGGCTCACAGTGCTCCTGCCGAAGACGGGTAACTTAGCTGACCCTAAAAATTACAGGCCATTAACTTTTCTGAACACACTGTATAAGATCTTCACAGCTATCCTAAATGATAGGATTGTACGGGCAATTGTACATGTGTGGCTAAGAGATGTACGAACAACGTGGCTCAAAGAATGGCGTAGCAGGATGTCGGGCGAAACTGCTTATCGATAGATGCGTCTGCAAAGAAGCAGCATTCTTTCAGCATTACCTATCGATGGCCTGAGTTGATTACCGGAAAACTTTTGATTCAATCTCCCAATTTCAGGGCGACACCAATAGCCCTCTCCTCTTTTGCCTCACACTATTTCCACTATCTCTCGTACTTCGCCATTCCGAAGGGTACCACTGCGGCAAACCTGGAAATTGAAAGCATAAAGTCACTCATGTATTTTACATGGATGATCTTAAGATCTATGCTAAAAATCAAGAGAAACTACATCTAGCTCTAGACATTGTCAAAGATTAAACTCAAGAAATTAAAAATGGAGTTCGGGTTAGAAAAATGCGCCAATGTTTATTTGAAGAAAGGAAAACTTAATGGCATCCCGGAAGACCCTGAGCTCGTCGACAGAAGCGCTATACGACACCTTGGCGCTGGAGAGACCTATACATACCTGGGCGTGCCACAGAGCCGCATTCAGGACGTGAACGATGCAGATACAAACGTCTCATCCGACGCATGTGGTCTTCCGACCTGTCGGCGAGGAATAAAGTATCTGCGACGAACATGCTTGCCGTTCCGGTAGTACTATATTCATTTAGAGTAGTTCCATGGACGAAAGACGAGCTCAGATCCCTCGATATCGGGCCCCCAAAGGTTATGCACATGAACAAAAGCATGCACATATGGTCGCAAATGGACAAAACCCTCTAATTAAAGTGGTGAGGAAACACGAAGAAGTGGGCAAAGGGGCGTTTCTGTACAAACAGCGGAGGAGGCTGCGGAAACACTCGGCCTTGACTTCAACATCCGGGATGAGCAAAATGCATCAAATCTTATACATCTACAGCACTCACTGCTGAAGGCCCATATTAAGAAAGCACGGGAGAAAAACTTCTGCGAACACATGCTCGAGAAGAAGATGCATGACATCTTCCACAGAAATGTGCAGGATCTGTCGATGTCGTATGAGCTAACGTTTGCTTTCCTTAAATCACCCGAATTGAAATTGGGCACGGAGGGTTTCATTTTGGCATGTCAAGACGGTGTCATTTCCACTCTAGCATACCGTGCCACATTTTGATTCAAAACATTCCCGATGATAGCTGCAGAGCTTGACATGCACACCCTCATGCGTGAACGACCTACATCTAAAGGCACAATGCGGCACTAAGAGTGCTTTATTACCATCTCTGTCACTCTTATGCCATTAGCCCAAATACCGCTTAGTTGACAAACTTTTAACTATGTATATTGTATACAAGGTGTTTTTTTCAACTTGAGACATCAAAATATCTCAAGAAATACGCATTCTATGAAAAAATATCCGTAATAAAAACTTTTTATTTTCGAGGGGGAAAAGCGACTTTAAACAAATTTACCCCCCCCCCCAGAACACAGGGGGGGAACTTCGTAATTTCAAATGGGAACCCCAATTTTTTATCACAGATTCAGATTCTCCTTCATGAAATACGTAAGTTTTATTAGAAAAATTTTTTTCGATTCGAAAAAAAACCCCACCTCCCCAAAGCCGAACGACCGTGACCCGGAACACACAACCAGACCTTAACGCGTCCTCGGTATCAGAGTTGTATAGCACGTGAGCTGACATAGGGTTTCAGTCAAACATGAGAGCTAATAGCCAGGAAACCAATTACATTCCAAGCACTGATAACGCAGCGATCCGAGTGAAAGCAGCATTAGAAGCGGCCCTTAACCATACGATAGTAACGGCTACTGTAATCCCAACATGTCAAGTCGCCATTAGATCATTCATCAGGGGATTGCCTGATGACCTCTTGTTATCAGTAGACGCAAGGGCCCCTGGAACTCTGGAAGAAGCTTTTGAATTCGGAAATCACGCTGAAGCAAGAAGAAACGCCTCAGATGTGTCCCATAGTTTATTCCGCGTTTCCGACCAATCTTGGAAGCCCACCCATGTGTATCAAAATTACCCTCCAACAAATCATCGCCCTGCGAAAAAATTACGTTTATATGAACCTCAAAGTGATAATCGAAATTATAATCAAAATTCAGGTTGTCTTCATAGCAATAGTGTTGAGCGTTACTACCCTTGCGATTGCGTACAATACGATCGCAACTGTAGATCTTATAATGATTATAATATATCAGATCGACATTATTATGATCGCTATAAATCTCCATTTTCAAGCGATCCTCGCGACTATCAATACTTTAATAACACACGAACCCCACTCAACTCATCATCAGACATAAAAAGGAGTGATTTCTCGTGAACGACCACTTCCGTTAACCAAACTAACCCTCTTAACGAAGAACAGATCCTGGTATATGTTAGCCCTTCCGCTGAAACCAGTGAAACAGAAACCTGTCAGATGGAATAGAAAGTCACAACCTAGATTTAAAAAAAATTTCAGATGAATTGCAAAGATCATCAATAAAATCCAATCAACCCATAGCAAAACGTAATTCTTTCCTAGAGCAAGAACCTTTAGCCAGAGTTCACAATTATAAAATTTAAACATGTAAAAATAATGACATCCTCCCCCCTTAGAAATCGAGAAATAAAGAAACTCTTTTCGAAACCGATACGGAACCAATAGCAGGCACTGTAACTAAAGAACTTCAGGAAAAATTCTCACATTTCATAGAGGCGAATTAAAAAAATTGCAGTACAAAACCATTCGTAGATTCTTCGTTAGATCATAAGGATTCTGAAAAACAAAATTCTTCTTCCATGGTAGAAAAAGAAAGTCCGGCAAATACCAATATAAGGGTAGGTAAGCCATCGCAATTTGTCAAAGAAACATCTATACTCTCGTCCTTATCTAAGCGCAAGGAAGCATTTTCTACACCATTAACCAAAAAGATCGCCGCAGTACGGCTATCTCCTATTTCACGAAAACCGTTACAAAGTTTCCTACCATGATAAAAGAGTTAAAAGATAGCGTGTATGAAAGAAGTCCTACACACAAAAGGAAAGAAAAAACACCTATGTGGTTGCAACCGGCCGAGGCACGATATGAAAAAAAGACAAGAGAAGAAAAAAGTTTATTTCTGAGAGCCCTAGAAGATTATTATAACAACTTTTTCAATTTTTTCGAAAATTAACATTAAAAATAAAATAATTAAATCTTTGGACAAACGACACAAGCTATGAGAAAAAATGAATATACAGAAGCTGCTCATCCAAAAAACAGCTACAAAGTTTTCACCAACAATTTTTCGATAGAACTCTTAGTTTTTGTTTTAATCGTAAAAAAATAACATTAAAAATAAAAACATTAATGTTTTGGAAAACGACATAAGGATAGAAAAAAATAGGCAAACTTGTTCACTTAAAGAGGATGTACAAATTTGTTATTTATAATTTTTAGAAAGGACGAGTAGTTTTTTTCAATCGTAAAAAATAAGAATAAGAATACCAAAATTAAATTTTTGGAAAAACGAGACAAGAAACGAAAACAAATGAAAAGACAAAAGTAGTTCAGCCAAAAAAGATCTATAAATTTGTTATAAACTCTTGTTATAAAAATGCGTATTTTTAGTTTAAATCATAAAAAACAACGTTGAAAATAAACAAATTAAATTATAAACATTTTGTGTATAGGATACACACTTTTTTATAATTATAAAAAATAAGACAATGAAAATACGTATGTTTCAATACCAATGCATATTACGAACTGTGATAATATAAATTTATTGAAATGATAAATTTTTCAGCGTAGCTGAGTATAAAAATTAGTGCAAAATAAGGAGCTGTAACGTTATTCTATTACTGAGAATTTAAATTAGATTTTCCACCACCAGAATTCTTAAGGACAACTCTGTTTTGATTATTATGATTCTAGTTTTAAATTAAATTGTATCGAACATTTCCTCTCCTGAAGTTTATACAAGAGAAAACGGATTATTCGACCATTTAATGTGTCCTGTTCAAGAAATTGGTCCCGAGTATACACGTCGGTACCAATCTTGGGAGGACGATAAACCTGAAACGAATCAATCTGTTATTAATGACTGTATAAAAAGAAACTTTCTCTGTGACTTGTGGTTCCCAGTCATCATTAAATTGGACTTCACTTTTCTCTATCTTTAGTCCCCGGAATTTAAAATAATTCTCTTCCAAAAATTATTTGCAAATGTAGTTGTCCTCATATTCGGGGTCAAAAATTGCTCTCATTGAAACGTTTTCATGATTGTGATTTTACTTCAAAAAATGTTAATATCATCAGGAAAATGCAGGATCACAGAAGCGGAGTCAGAATTGCGCAGATCATCGTGATTTTTATTAAGTGGTCAGGCTTGATTAGGCCATTTTCTCCGTGAAATTAAAATTTCGCGTGTAAATTTTATTGCCTATGGATCACGATTTACGTGCGTGATTGTGAGCGGAATGCTAAAATTTTCCCTCCCTTTAGGAAATTCTGAGACTCAATTTTAAACGACTCTACAAACAAGACGTCATTTTGTGCAAACCATAATGCCGTGTTTGGCATACAACGTATTGTCTTGTTTTCCTACTCTTGTTTTAAATTAAATTGATTAAATTTTATCTTGGGCCTTTCAATCAGTGCCTAATTAATTTTAAAAAGGAAGTGATCTACCTTTTAGTGATCTTTATTCCTTGAGTTTGGAAAATTCATGGGTCTATGTTGGGAATTTTACTAATAACTAAGGTTCCATGGAATTTCCTATCAAGGTTATTGGTCCTTAATTCGTGAAATTATTATGCACAGCGTTTCTCAACCTCATTCAGATGAGCTCCCGTATGAAAACGGGTTGAAAGTCTGAATAGAGATACATGAAATCGGCCGACACATCACGGATGAACAAACACAATTTCTCACACAAACTCAATATTTTTAAAAAGTCAGGACTAATTTAAAGCCACTGCATTGGCATTCTTGAGCTCCCACATTTTAGTGGGTTGAAAAATAATGAACGACGTCAGTCTCCAACACGGCCCTCATGAATCATAACCATGACAGGTCATGAGTGTGGTAAATCACTAAAAGTAAGAAAAATATATAATTAAAATTCATACTATGGGAATTGGAAAAAGAAATTACTTTGAGAGTTCAGTATTTCCCCATTTATCTTTTACGTGCTTCCTAGATCGCGACCCTCTGAATTGGCGAACAAAATTCCTAGAAGCGCATGCAATCGAAAAGAGTCAAACGCTGAACGTAGTGTTCCCCAGAACCATTCAGCGCAGACTGTCGATCCCTTCGTTATTCGGTAATGATAGCGGTCCTCTAGCCGCGGACCTCACATGTAACCACTTTTCGAGTGGTTGCGCACGCAACCACACCTGTTTCTCGTAGCGGTACATGCGATATGTATAACCCTTTCGCTAAGGAATTGGCAAGTCACTCAGTGGCGTTTATATTTTATTTATCACCCGCTCTTAAGTAAATTTTATAATTTGATTAATGAAGTTATACTGAACCGTTTCAGTGCCCCCCTAAACGTAGGAATGTTTCAAAATTTTGAAAAATTTATTCGTTTATCTACGCTGTCGTGGGACGAGAGTTAAGAGTTACATTACTGTTGGTATGAAGTTATGTGAGACTTGAGCGCTAGCGGTTAAATGATTTTAATTATGAGGAAATTTAAATGGTTTTACGTGTTATATTTAATTATAGGTTGTTAACAATTAGTTGGAAATGATTATGTGAGCGTTGTTTTTAATGAGGGTGAAATGAGTTAATAGGTTACGAGTGAATCGCAGTTTCAACAGAAAGTCATCCAATAGCAGGTTTGGATGAAAAATGTTAGAAATAGAGCTGATTAGTTTCACTTGAGGTGTGAAGAAGTGAACAAAAAAAAATTTTGAAAAATTGAGTGGGTTGTCTGTGCCTCCCTAAACGAAAGAATCTAAATTAGGATTTTGACTGGTTCGTTTATTGGTGATAAAAGAGAAAAGAAATTTTTTCTTGTGGATATTGATTTTGTTTTTGTTCTATTTTTAATTATTGATTTGTCATTTTTTTGTGTGGTACAAGGCCTGTCGTGTTAATTATGTTGTTTGTATCTGCACTGTTTAAATTTTTGCAACTTCGATATACATTTAACATACTCCCGTATAATAAATCTAAGGACCCGGTCTATGAAACAACAATTAAGAGGCCGAATAGCAAATTTCATATCCATGTACTTTGATCAATTCTAAAAAAACTCAGGTAATTTCATGTTCTGCAAATTAGAAAATATTTATGGCAGTAATTTTTTATTCTAAATTATGAAACATAATATATATATATATATATATATATATATATATATATTTTAGTTAAACATAAATCATACTGGGTTTCAAGTGGAAAAGCTCAACCAAACAGATAATTGAGACACCTAACCTAAAAGCAGCGGCTTTTTCGTTAAAATTCTTACATTTACAGTGAATTTCGAAGGAAATCCCACCCGTACGTTGCACTTTGGCCGATGAATTGTACGTTATTACTTTGGTTTTTAGTATTTCACAAGAATAGAGTGCATCGAAGAACTTTCAACTTTCATGTATTCTGTTTTACTACTTATATATTGATTTAACAGGATGATGCTATATTAAGTTTATTACACGTATATGCGTATTGCTTCCTTTACATTTATAGTAGAATCGCTATAGAATTTTCCAACAGGGTGGTTTTTGTCTTCTCCCCCTTTTTTTAACTTTGTCGATCATACTCTTTAGAATCATACATATTATTTAATTCACTGAAGAAAATGAAAGAGAAGAATTGTCCCTCAATCTCTCTTCCCCATAGAAGTTCCTCGTTTT